>BPTQ01000002.1:77078592-77267994 GCA_019973895.1 Chrysanthemum seticuspe | reverse complement strand
GTTTACACCCCACCCCCAAATATACACCCAAATCGCCTTAGCCTACCCTGTATGCACTCACTTTTAGTGCATTATTGTTATCACCCTAAACCCTTAGTTCAATTATCTAATTACTTGCATGAGTTGCTAAGTTGAGTCATATCTTTTGTACACAGTTTTGGGATGATTGGAACTCATGGGAAAAGTTAAAGTTTTAAATGACTAAAAGGGAACGCCAATTCCCTTATCTGCGTAATAACGTACTCCAAGTGTTTTGATCTTTTCAATTCGGGTCATATTAGTGTTAGAGTAATAAAAACTCAAGTGTAAGGATGTGCTATAAATCCCTATTATTTTGATGTTATCATAAAGGATGGTAGAGTCAAAGTGTATGAAAAAAAAAAAAAAAAAAAATCGAAAAAAAAAATAGAAAATGAGAAAAAGAAAAAAAATAGAGTGTAAAAAAAAAAAAAAAAAAAAAAAAAAAAAAAAAAAACAACAACAATAACATACGGGCTACCATCCTATATCTATCTTTAAATTTATGTTTGTTTATTTCAGTTATATAGAGTTTAGAGTGTCGAGTCTTGGCTTAGCAACGCCATTCTTCGTATGCATGTAACATAGAGATTTTTGACTTGCCACCACTAAATAGCCTATCCCACCAAACCCTTTGTTTCCCTACCGTAAGCCTAACGTTACAACCCTTTAAAGACCTCTTTGATAGTCTTTCCTAGGTGCTTACGCCAAAGCGATGGAGGTTTGATCTATTCTCAAGCCTATGGTAATCTATGTACTAGGACCGGTTAATGACTGTTTATCTTCCATTTCCAATTTGCTATATTTCATATACACCCGAGAGATGTGAGTATCCAAACACCCCATGTGAGGTGCTAGTATGTAATTTCCGTGCTTGTTATGACTTTTGCGGGGCTTATATGTGTTGTGGACTGTTTTAAACAAATGCTTCATGACCCCTAACTTATAAATTAATTGGCTAAAAGCACATTTGCTTGAGGACAAGCAAATACCAAGTGTAGGGATATTTGATAAGGTTTTAAAATGTACCTTTTTGAGGGGTCGTTTAAGCCCTTATTTGATCACTTTTGTATCCGTTATTGCTTAATATCGTTCCTTTTCACTTTTTAGGTCTCTTGAAGGCAAACTGCTGTAATGGCACTTATTTGGACGAAAAGGCGCGGATATATGAAGAAAATGGCCAAAGTCAAGAATCGAGACACTCAAGCTGCTAAATTACAAGGGGACGGCGTCACTGCTTAATCTGCGACGCCGTCGGAGGAATTTGTGACGACACAGAAGAGAAATTGCTAGTTTTTGGACGATGGCGTCGGGCTTTGAAAGACTAGGCCGTCGCAACTCAGACGGCCTAGATTCAATCCAGACGGCGTCAGAAGCTAAAGAGGACGGCGTCACAAGCATAAGGTGACGTCGTCGCAAGATTAACTTGGCCAAGACGAAACCCTAATGACGGCGACACGACGGCGTCACAAATCATAAGGTGACGCCGTCGCACATGTAATCTTATATATAGAATCCGAATTTTTCAGTTTTAGAGAATAGTCTTTTGGGTAAACTTTTGGAGTAAAACCTAAACCGAACCAAGGTCGTATTTTAGGGTTCTAAACCCTATCTTACACCAAGATAAGTTGTTTACTTCATTAATTTAATTATGTCTTCAATTATTTGTGTGTATGCTTGCATGTTCTCCATGTCTGGCTAATTTACTTGTGTGTTTGCTTAGGGAATATGAAACTTAATTATTGAATATTGATTGGTTGTTTCTTATCTTAGTTGAATAATGATCTAGTAATGCGATAGGTCATTCGTTGTGTACTTAATGCTTGATTAATCTTTGTGAACCTTAGGTTATAGCACTTTGAGTTGTTGTAAGCTAAACTATCCAAAGAGGCCTTAGAGTTAGAGTTTATCATCCCTAGTGGGTTTTGTAGACGAGACCCTTTGGTAACTTCAAAGAGTAGGGAGAAACGCATACCCTACAACTTTAGACACACAACGCAACTAGGAATAAGGACGTGACAATTCAACCACCAATAGGAGATAATTAAGGAGTAGTAAAAACCTAAGTAAACACATCTTTAAACTATCATATGAGCACACAATAATTAGACATAGACTACCACCACCTTAGTTTAGATAATTAGATAATAGTAGAGTAATCGGTAGAAATACCAACCCCCCAAATCCAAACCCCGAGATTCGTACTTTTCCTTTTCTAAAAAACATAAAAAAAGATAAAAAAATAATCTTCCTCAACCCCAACCTTAGCGTAGTAACTTCTCACTAGCATTCCTATTCCCCTAGAGAACGATATCAATTCCCGTGGCTTACCCTAATACTACACTACAACGATTAGGTTCACTGCCTAGGGTGTTGAAAAACTTGCTCGACGAAAAGGAAGTTCCTTTGACCCCGAACGCGCTGTGTAAGCGTATCACCACCACAACTTCCGCATCTCACAAATCAAACTAACCCGGAAAACTTCCGCACACATTACCCACATCATTTACATTGTGAACATTGCCAATCCACTAGGGATCTTGCAATAGAAATTAGGGAAGAAATGTGAGTCATACTTAACCTCATCCTTGATCGCATCAACATCATTACTCACCAAAACTTCCATCCATAAACTTATGCAAGCATGGAAGGAATCATTTTATTATTTTTAGTATTTTCTTTTGAGTCATTTTTAGAAAAAGTATTGTTCTTAGTTTTACATGCTTGTATGTGGCATAAATACCACTACACTTTGTTATTTTATTACAAGGCTTTGTTTATATACCTTGGCTCCCAATCTTGATTCTCGTCAATCACAAGATTATTTATGCAAGTTACTACTAACCTTTTCTTTGTAGGTTTTTATATTTTCTCACTTGATGCCTCATTCTAGGGGGAGCTACCGTCAAGGGAGAGTTAGAGATACGTGGACTATTTTTCCACATTTTATTTATTCATTAGGGTCACTTTTTGTTTCGACAAAAAAGGGGGAGAAGAAATAAAACTTATGCTTGCAAAACATACATCTAATCTTAAGTTTTACTCATCATAACATTATGTTTTGTCATCAACAAAAAAGGGGAGATTGTTAATATAAATAAACCGTAAAAAAAATTTATTAATATTTAGCGATCTCTTTGTGTTTTGTTGATAACAAATATAATATTACCATAAGTAAAACTATAAGGATACATGTTATTTTTGTAAAGCATCTACATATAGTCATTTAATACAAATTGTTGTAATAATTCATTTGTTGTAATAGTTTATTAGGATGAGTAAAAACCACAACCCATGACCCATACCCATGGAGCATATCCATAACCCATGAAGTTAACCCATACCCATTGACTAGATGCATTGCATCTATTAGATACATTGTATCTACTTAGATACCCATGGTTCAAACCATGACCCATGACCCATAACCCAAAAACCCATGGGCAAAGAGGACCGTCTCATGGATCCCTGGAGTTACACTAGACGGATCCCTCAAGCAAGGGATCCGTGGGATCCGTGCAACAGTGGCAAGAACTTTCCTATAAATAGAGAGCCATTTCTTCATTTTTACTCACCCCTCTTCTTACAAACTCTCTCATATATTCTTATACTCTTCTAACAAAAGATCACTTGATCTAGAGAGTTGTTCTTCTTTCTTCTATTGTGATTCTCATATAGGTCCTTCTCTAAGGCGAGATTACGAGCATTCTACAAGTCATCCAAGCAAGGGGTCCTTGATTGATTTGTTTCTCCACAAGATTTCGGTAGCGAAGATCTTGTATTTCATATTTCACATATTTCTTGTGTTATAGTAGTGTTGGTTTGGTCCTCCGTGTTACGGACTCGGTATTTAGCTTTGTACCGGAAAAAGGTGTAAGCAACGTTGTGAAGGCTTCTCCGCCAAGTTGAAGGAGTTTGTTGACATAGTGCTTGAACTCTCGAGTAGGTGACTCGGGGAGTAGAGTAGGGCAAGGAAGGTGTCCTTGTAGCCGAACTACTATAAATCGGTTGTGTCATTTCTATCCTTTACTTTACTTATTTTACTTGCATTACTCTTAGATCTATACTTTCTCTTCATCCGTACGATTTCACATAACATCGAATCTAAGATTTTTTGAAACCAACTTAAAATCGGCAAAACAATTAAACCCCCCTTCTAGTTTTCCACATGTTCCTCACCCATTTGTAGGTACATTGATCAATTCTATCAAGAAAAGACTCATGGTTTGGGTGCCTAAGGAACAAAAGCCTCCTGGTTCAGGAGCTCCGAAATGTCAGACTTGATGTGCATGTACTATGATTCCTGAACACTTCAGCTCAGGACTCGTGCTTTAACAAACCTCACTTGAGAGTATATCTAATTCTGGTATACTCTATACAGTTTTCCTCGCTGTACATATCTTATTCTTTGTACATATTTTTTTTCAAAAAGCAAACTACAAAAATATAAAACCAAGAAAAACCCATAAAAATTTGAAAAACTGAAAAAATACCAATAATAATTTTAAAGGCATGTCTTCTGGTATCGATAACATCTACGGTCCTAGAAATGTCATTAATGATGAAACGGGTCTTTAGATGAAGTTCGAGCAGAAGTTCATATGTGTTTCTCAAAACATGCCTATACAAATATTTTCCCGTAAATGATTTATCTGAAAAATATTTGTTTTTCACAAGATGGGAAATGTGTGTCTATAAATCAATTGGAGTCTAATGTGCATAAAATTTTCATAATCAATCAATGACTACACATGTTTACTTAAAATTGGGTCATTGATAAAGGGGTAGAGTAATGTTCAAAATTTATGAATATTAGTCAAGGTGCTTCAACATTATTGAATTCTATCCCGACTTTCATACCTGATGGGGTATCAATCTTGCATTTAGTCCGATGTGGTATCATGTGATGATTATGTATTATATTTAGGATCTTGATTGCTATCTACTAAATTTTTTCCTAGATATTTGTATAATTATGGTCATGTCATACTTTATCCTGATTTGCTTTCCTGTGTATCTTGTATCTCTAAATGTTCTTTAATTTGTAAGGGTTCAAACTGAATGTTACTTGATAAATGTATACCTTCAGAAAAGTGAGGGGCTAAATTAGAAAATGCATGAAAGTCTTTGATTATGAGACTGCGATTTGTCAAGAGAAAGGGCCAAACATGTCAAAATATGAAAAACATTGCGATTTTTCAAATCACAGGGGTCATTGTTGCCATTTACTGAAACTTGTGTGTGGGAGTATAAGATGTGTTGTGATTTGTTCGGTCAAAATTTTCCATCATTTAGTCAAACTTTACCCCACATTTTTCTCTCACTCTTCGTTGCGTTTTGATCCATATTGATCAATTGTGTGCTCAGTCTTGTGGTATGATTTGTGTCTATTTGATTATTATATATTTTTCATTACATATATCCCCCAAAATTGTGTTTATTGTCTGATTGATTTAGGATTTTTGTGCAATCGCAGATCAATCTCAAAGGTTTGTTTATCATTTCGTATGATAGTTCTGAGGATTGATTCTATGTAGGTTGTTGCTATATGATTGTGTTATTAAGTGTCCCCATGATCTGCATGCTTTGATTGTCCTTTCGCCATGAATCTTGCCACATGATTTTTATTTTATGTAATGCTTTGTTAGAATAAGAAATCTCTTTAGAGTTTTTAAGCTTGGTTGAGGTAAATTGATCTGAAATTGGTTAGGAGTGTGAGTAGGCTATGTTGGAATGGATGAATTGGTTCTGAACGTGTTTTGAATTATTGTGTTCTTGACTGCGTTTGGATGTTGTGTTCTTAGATGCATTTTGATGATATTGTGCTTAGTTGCGTGTTGTTAAGAATGTGCCTGGTTGCGACTTGGTTAATGTTCTTAGTTGTGACTTATTAGTCCATGCTTGACTGCGTTTTGTTAAATGTGTTCTTGACTGCGTTTTGTCTAGGATATGTCTTGGTTGCGATTTGGTGATGAGATCTATTATTCGATTTGTGTACATGATTATTGTTTGCAATTTGTCTAAACATTGCGTTTTGTCTGTCCAATATATGGTGCGACTTGTGTCAAATCGCAACTCATGCGGTTTGTCTATAAAAGAATATTTTATTATAAACTGTAGGACCCACCATGCCCAAATTTTTTTATTCACTGCAAATTGTCAAACGAGTCTGCGTTTTGTCACTTGCGACTTGGTCTATTGCGTTTTGTCATAAATTGCGTTTAGACCTAGTGCGACTTATCAATCATGCGTTTTGTTATACTGCATTTTGTCTTGTGCGATTTGTGTCCTTATTGCGATTTGGTTGGCTATGCAATTTGTCTAGTTGCGTTTTGATGGTTGAAACTTATTTTATGCGACTTGATCTTACCTTTGTTTTGTTATGTTGCGACTTATCCCTTAAGTTTGTTATGTTGCATTTTGTTTCTAGTGTCTTACCTATGTTGCGGTTTGCCCTCATGAGATTTTTTCAATTTAGACTTGATCATCACAAGTTGACAAAACATATCTTTATATATCTTGTAGTGTTGATCAAAGTGACATTATCCCGGGAGTGTGTCTTATCTCATTAAGTGCTTTAATTCTATGACTATGTCTTATGATTCCCAATGCCTTGGTATTTGATCTCACATGTCCTTATCGTCAAAGCTGTATCTCTCATCTAACATAATCATCCTGCATATATCTTTCTTTGTGGATGTGATTGGTACAGATACAATGGCTGACATCAATGCACCAGTTAACCAAGCTGCTACTATCCCACCTCCCATACGTACTGATGAAGAAATTCTTCCGTATGCCGACTGGGTTCCTATTGGGAAAAGAAACTTCTTCATAGACATGGACATAACTCAACCAAACCCCATCTACAAGCTTGCAGTGGATATACTGAAGCATACGAACTTCTTCAGTGCTCTTACGTTATGCTCCACAATCCCCTCAATCTACATTCAGCAGTTTTGGGATACGATCAAATGGGATAAAATCACAGCAGTGTACAGTTTTCAACTGGATGATACATGGTATGTTGCGACTTATCCCTTAAGTTTGTTATGTTGCGCTTTGTTCCTAGTGTCTTACCTATGTTGCGATTTGCCCTCATGAGATTTTTTCAATTTAGACTTGATCATCACAAGTTGACAAAACATATCTTTGTATATCTTATAGTTTTGATCAAAGTGACATTATCTCAGGAGTGTGTCTTATCTCATTAAGTTCTTTAATTCTATAACTATGTCTTATGATTCCCAATGCATTGGTGTTTGATCTCACATGTCCTTATCGTCAAAGTTGTATCTCTCATCTAACATAATCATCCTGCATATATCTTTCTTTGTGGATGTGATTAGTATAGATACAATGGCTGACATCAATGCACCAGTTAACCAAGCTGCTACTATCCTACCTCCCACACGTACTGATGAATAAATTCTTCCGTATGCCGATTGGGTTCCTATTGGGAAAAGCAACTGCTTCATAGACATGGAAAAAACTCAACCAACCCCCATCTACAAGATTGTAGTGGGTATACTGAAGCATACGAACTTCTTCAGTGCTCTTACGTTATGCTCCACAATCCCCTCAATCTACATTCAGCAGTTTTGGGATACGGTCAAACGGGATAAAATCACAGCAGTGTACAGTTGTCAACTGGATGAAACATGGTATGTACTCACCAAGGACACCATTCGAGACGCCCTTCCAATCACACCAGAGAATACAAATCACCCTTTCACTCCTCCACCAACTACAGACAAATTAATCAAGTTCGTCAATAACTCGGGTTATCCGTCTATAGTTAACAAGATATATGCGGTAATCACAAATGACATGTATCAGCCATGGAGGGCAATCACCACCATTCTCAACATGTATCTTACTGAAAAACATGTGGGTTTGAAAGACCAAGGGTTCCAATACTGAAAATCTTGTGGGGAGTAGTGAATCAAGCTAACATGGACTATGCTGAAAGAATCTGGGAGGAGTTCACTCAATCGATTCACACTTTCATCACTGACAAAGAAAAGACAAATGAAGAAAAAGAGGTCGTATCCATGGTTTCATACACCATTCAACATGATACATCTACTATTCCACCTATGTTGGTTCCTACACGAACACCTCAATAGCAACACCATCAACTGCATTTCCACCTCCTTTACAACCTCAGCTACTACAAAAACCATTATTACAGCTGCACTCCCACCACCACCACCTACAAACCAGAAGATAGAGCTGCAACTTAAAGAAGTTCTGAAGCGACTTGAAGCCCTTGAAAAGCAAAACATGCCGAACAGAGTTAAACATCAGGATCTTCGTCTATCAAAGCTGGAACGTCTTAACTTTGACTATGAAGTGACTAATGCGACTGAAGAACAATTTAAGGAAGCGGTCGAATGGGCAATGAAAGCTCCTTTGCATTCAAGGTTCAAAGATCTCCCTACATCTGACATGAAAGAGATACTCCAGCAACGTATGTATGAGACTGAAGAATACAAGGAGCATGAAGACCACACACTGCTATACGAAGCTCTTCAGAAATCCATATATCGTGATAACTATGTTCAGTATTTGAAGGATATCGGAGAACGCAAGCAAAAGAAGAAGAGGAGACATGATTTTCCAAGACCACCATCCAAGTCTCCTCCATCGCTACCTCCTCCTCCACCTTCCAATGCTACAAAGTCAAATCCACCACCTCCTCCACCATCATCAAGTCAACCAGGATCCTCAGCTAGCCAAGGTTCTTATAAGTCAGCCAAAACTTCAGCACATGCTGCTTGGACAACATTTGACTCAAGATACACACCAGAATTCTCTCCAATTCCTGAAGATAATGAAATGAATGAGGAATCGATTCTTAGCTAGGAGTTTGATTCAGATGAAGAGGATATTTCCAATAGACATATTCCAAAGGTGAATCGGAACAATGACTGGTGGAAAACATTCATAGGAAAAGATGATGCTGAAATTTTTGAGTCAACCTAGTCTGCTCCTACTAAAGCAATGACTCAAGAATGGATGAATGGTGGAAGGAAGAATGACCTGCAACTCCAGAACCGACTTGGTCTATTCCTGCATCTGATTTGAATACTCCGGACCACAAATGGGCAAGTACCATTGTTGCCAACCATGCTGCCCCACCAGAGGACTCACTGCTGAACATCATCGGGGATATGGGAAGCTTCTTAAAATGGTATTGTGAGAAGCAAGGGATCACGAAGCTTACACCGAAAGATTCGGAGGGCCCTACTTATGACATTGTCAAGGTCTTCCATCCAGATGTGGCTCACTTGAAATACCAGATGGAAGAGTGTTACAAACTATTAACTGATCAAGTGGACAATAATATGCTCAAGTTCAGTATCAACAAACCACTCCCACTAGGAGGTCCACCTGGTCAAGTCACCATTCAATCTGACTTCTTCTTCAACAAGGATCTGGATTATCTCAGCGTCGGCAAAAAGGGTAGCAGACCTGCTCTATCGATCTCCAAAATGAAGGCTGCACATTATCCTGATGCAGGGTTAAAACATATGGTTCCATATCAATTTTGGGCTAAAAAGGAGTATGAGTACGACATCGCTGCTTCGTATGGGATCTCACACTGGTGGTTTCACAAAAAGCGCTTCTACATTGACAGACACGGTGTTGAAAAAAGTCGAAGGGCTGTTCGAACGCACATGCGTATCTTGAGTGTGGTTAGTGTAGAGATCTTTCCTATGTACAGATACAACTACTTGAAGAAAATTGTCCTCCGCAGAGCTGATCAGAAAGAACATGTAATAGAGGAGAATGACTTCAAGAACTTGTATCCCAATGATTTTGAAGATCTTTATCTGTTGAACCTCCAAGGCCATCTAGATCATCTACCCCCTCGTGACAAGAAGACTCTTGTTGCAGCAGTCAATTTATGGATAAGATTTTTAGTCATCAGACAAAGATCTGGAGACTTTCATCTTGGGATTGAGAGCTACCACACTCAAGTCAACCTAACTAAGCCTCGGTGGGAAGCTAAAGGATTTGAATACAAGCATGACTACTCAGTGATCGAATCTCCATGAGATATTATCTTTAGTGAAAAATACGGGGTCAGGATGCTCATGAGGCTTAATGAGTTATACAAGTTCAGCGATGGTACTCTCCAACAAATTGTAGAAGCGTTGGACTACAGGGTGAAGGAATATAAGATCAGGATGAGACCAGGGACTAGTACTAGGTTCTGGACAGCAAAGTATGTGAAAATGAGTGAGGCCTTCATATTTTCTATCTGGAAAAGACTCAAGAAAAGGAGAATCTTACAAAGCTTGTAGAGTTTTGTAGGTGGAAGAGTTCGTGAAGGAAACTACAAACTTCTACAGAGAACCGAATGATCATATCATCTCTGTAATCTTTAGGACTTTTATGTTTGGTGTGGTGTTGTAATAAGTGGATATAATAACTATGTAGTGAATAGTAGTGTAAATATTATGGCTTGTAATCTCCCTCTCAAATTGAGGTGGAGCACTGTAACGTTTCTTGTCAGAATATATTTAATCAGACCACATTTTCATCAAATTTTTCTAACATATTTAAATCACTTGGGATCCAAAACCTCAAAGGATTTAAAATTTTTTATTTGGGGAGAGAATGTGATATAAATATGAAATATGATAAAATGTGATCTTTTACCACTCAAAGTATAGGCTGCTCTCCCATATGTGCTAAAAGTTTTTTACTAATTGATGCACATATTGAGGGGAACATTTCAAAAAGATAATAAACTATCGACGTACAAAGGCTTTAATGTTTTATCATAAGTACCTTGATTGATTTTCAAATCGTTTCTCTATGGCAATTGTGATCGAGGAAGTACTTCAAAGACCTCCTTCCTCCATGTGCTAAATGATTTCAAAAACCAACGCACATGTTGAGGGGGAGCATTTACAAATGATCAAAAACAATTGAGGTACAAAATGCTTTAATTTTATATCACAAGTACCTTGATTGGCTTTTCAAATTATTTTTCATTTGGTTTCAAAGAGGAAAGAACAGTACCACAAGATCGACCATTTTACTTTATTCATTGAAGTTATAAGGATGGTAAGGTTAGGTATTAGTTCCCACGATCCTGCCAGAGCCGGAGGGATCTACCTAGGGCAATCCACTAGATAGTGTAGAAGTCCTTAGGTATGATGAAAAAAGGAGAAAAATGAGAATAACGGAAGAGTGTCAACTGAGATAGAGCTAGGACTGGAACAAACCCATAAAGGTTCTACTAATGAAGTCTCGGTAAGCACTGAAGGGGTTGAAGAATAAAAAATAAATGAAAAGTAAAAGGTTGAAAAGAAATAGCCGTCCAATAATTCAACCTTAGGGCAATAACCGGGTTCAATACATATGGTACTGGTGGTTACCAAGGTAACGCTAGTATTGAAGACAAGGGCGTCATGTACCCAGTGATGCACTGCACCAAAACTTCCCAGCTACTCAAATTCTCTTAAAAGGACTTGTTTCATTCTCACGGGGAACCTACATAATCTATCGACTTTCTCTTAGAGATGGTTGATATTGAAAAAGAAGACCCTCTCCCAAGTCTTTGCTTAGGAAACCAAAATGCACTATTGATTCTAGAGCAAAGAAATCATCACAATAAATCTCATTAGGACACACAATTCATGAAGACTTGTTGTTTTTCAAAATGTGGAAAGTGAGAATATATATTGAGAGTCCTACGCATTATCCTCGTGGTATTTCCAGAAAATCCGAATGATATGTAAAATATTCACAATGAAGATAGAAATCCTTCTAGATCCAACATCAAACAAGCTCTTGGTGGGTGACATGTGAGATTCTTCATGGATCAAACTTGTGACAACTGGATAGAAACGATGGGGCGATTCATTCTTGAATCAACCTTGGTCCAGGAAATAGATTGACGTATACTTTTGAAAAAACCTTTCGATGTGCTCAAATATTTTCGCAAATCGACTGCGCACTAATGTTTGCAAACAAAAGTATTTTTGTGTGAATCTTGATTTAATTCATAAAACCTTCGTCGTATTGCAAAAACTCTTTATTCAGCAATACGCGAGTGTTTATCAAATCAATTTCTCATCAATCAGTGAATGTCAATTCGCTGGTTCACTCACTCCGTGTTGTCTGCTTTGTGAGGCTCCAGTTTGAGAACGGCTAGTATAGCTGTGAAACCCTATCAAGGAGATTCTTTGGAATTCTACCTGATCACAAGCAGTATTTATACTGATCAACGGGGAACCATGGTTCTGGCAACCCTATGCAACGAAAGTGAACAAAGACACTTTCGGATGTTTATTGCTAACTGTCGCTTGCAAGAACTCCCGATGATTGCAGTTGATGGCCAATGTGACGTCAATTCATAACCGCATGCTCGTATCTGAAGAAAATCATGATAATCAAAACATACAACAATGCTTCCGCAACTCTGATGAAAAGATGTCATGATCCAAAAACTATGAGCATGTCGATCCAAAAGTCACAACATCACGTAATGCCAATACTTCAAAGATGAGCTGGAGATTCAATGTAGCTGATGATCTCAAAGAAAGCTCGTGATCACATGAAAAAGAAACATTCATGCCAAAGAAACACTGCTAAAGATGCAAAGTTGATTATATGGATGTTTCAAAGTCTATGAGCTCGAGAATGAAGTTAAAGATAGAATGCTAGGATTTAAAATGTAATTCATGGGGTGACCTTCCTTAGGAGGATATTGTTAGGATTTAGTAAATCCATATAGAAGTGTCAGTCACCCCAACTATAGTTTAGCATAAGTTAGCTCATAGACTCAACGTTATTTAGTAGTTTTATATTACCGTAAGTAACACCGTGAAAGAAGGACGGGTCTTTACCCACTGTATGCTTGATCCACAGCCCGAAGGAGGGCGTAGGAAACATGTATAAATAGCTCTCTCCCCTCAAGGGAGAGGGTTGGATGTTCAATTTAATCTAAATCTCACATATTGTGTTTCTCTATCTAAACATCCCATTCTCTCATCTTTCTCTCTTTCTAGAAACCTACGAATCTCATCAAACTCAATACTGGTGTTATGATATCAATAATTTTACAAAAGACGAAGTGTGTCACGAAGCATCAGGTTTTGAACAAGAAGGTTTTGTGGTTTTGCAAGCCGACAAGATTACTACAAAAAAGGTGAAAGTTGTCTCGTGTTTAGGGTTTCTAAAATGAGGGTTTTAAAGTCTTAGGGTGTCGATTGTTTTTACAAGAAGCTTGAGATTAATCAAAGGTAGTATTGCTTAGATTACAAGGTTTAAGATTACAAGGTTTAAGCTTCAAAGGTTTTTCAAATAGGTTAAATTTTAAGGGTTGATTTGTGAACTTGGAGAAATTGATTCCTTGGAAGGGTTTTTCAAGGGTTTGTAGATTTTTTGGGTTCTTAAAAATCAATCTTGAAAATTCTAGTTTCGCGAATTTCTTGAAGATCATTTCTTGGTGGTGACTTGGAATACAAGCAAGGTTTAGTTGTTTCTTGAAGATTCAAGAAACGTGATTGTTTGTAGTATAAGTTTTGTAGAATTGAGGTGGAAAAATCAAAAGTTTGGGGTTTTCTAAGGGTAGGTATATCAAGATTTCAAGAAGCGGGAGTTTATAGCACACGGCTTGCGACACTTGTTGATAAAGTTGGTTAAGAAACAACTTGATAAGGATTTTAGCAAGATTTAAGAAGAATGACTAGTACAAGTACTTGGTTTAACATCGAAAATCTTGGTGGGTTTGTTGTACAAAAGCATGGAGGTTATAAACAAGTTGGGTACAAGCAACTTGGTCCCGGTGTTGAAACAGAAGTCCATTGAGTCAGGGCGGATGTAAGACATGGCTACCCATGGCACACCACACATGGGTAGGCTATGTGAAGTGTATAATTTTTATATGACGGTTGATATTCTCATTTGTGCTACATATGCATATACCATATTCGGTATTCCTCAGTTACAATAACAAAACAAGCCCATACCATTTAGTTAATAAAAGAAAAAAAAAATACAACTAATGAATGAAGCCCAATTAGTTAAATAGTTTTTATTAGTTAAATACGAGTAGTTCTTATTAGAATGATTCAGTCATTCTAATAATCAGATGATAAGTGTGGAATCCAAGATCCGGACTCAACTAGGGTATCAATGATATCAATTGAATGAATGCATAGCGAAATGATAATAACAATCAATATCACTAATAAGGTTTTCTTTATTAATTAAAACAAAGAAACTACTACAACTACTAATACACGCTCTATGCGTTTACTAGACTCTCATTAGAGATGTCTGCTATGAAAGGATGAAAAGGATGGTTTGTAACTAGACGCCTACCCTCTTTATATAGGAGAGGGAGGTTACAAACCCTGATTGTAGCTTACTAACAAAGCTACCTAAATATTACATATAAGACCCTCATTGTTTCTTCTTTCTTCATTCCGGCTCGTGGGTTTTGTAATCATCAAATCTATAATTCCTAACAATCTTCCCCTAAACTGGAATTTGACCAGGTTAAGTTCCAGTTTCTTGATATTACAAAACAACATGTATAAAGAAACAATGCTAAAACATGTCATCATAAATAATAAGCTGCACACCATGAATCTTCTTCCCCTTTTTGTAATCATCTAATAGGGGTCTTGTGCAACTCGTAGACGCTTCCCCTCAAGTGATGCATGTAGATGGTAAGTATACAAACACTAAGCTTCCCCTTAAAATTATACGAACCATCTCAATTTAATTTTTTTTTATAACTGAGGAAAAGAAATAAAGCGCAACAGTAGAAAAATCAAATCAGTAGCAGAATCAAAATAGTCTACCAGTAGGAACAAGGACTATCATCAAAACATACTCACGTGACCAAGTGACCATTCAAAAGCAACCATGATCACGTGCTGACCAATCACAATTCGAGACCATCATAAGTATCATATGTCGCATCATAGTAAATCCCATCAAAACCCATGTGACAAGCTAATTATTCAGACCACTAAAAAAGAAATGATTTGCCACGGATGCGTAGAATCAAAATCAATACGAATCATGGGAGATCATCCAATTGAAACCTAGTATACTTGTACCCACGTGATCATCATGACCAGTAGGAACAAATATGGTACCATGTGCAAACAAGTATATACTGTCGTCCAATGATAGCCAATTAATAACCCCCAAGCCCACGTGATCTCGTCAAACTCACAAATAAAATTAGAATCAATATTAATGAGACCAGCATCACGAATTAACCAATTTACAAAAAAGTCAATGAGACCCCACATGATCAATTATCATCAGCAGCAACAAGATACGAATCACCCAAAAAAATAATATCATACCCATGTGAAGGACATGTGCCGTCAATAGCCATGAAAGATCCATGGACATTGGACCAATCAACAATAATATGGACAATAAGGGGACCGCTAATTATTCTTCCTATAGAACCAGATCCACAAATTTAATGTCAATCAGTACGAGAATAAATTACCTTCATGTTATCTTTGTAATTGATGACACGTACAGCTGCAATAATCATACAAATATGCTCATCTGCTCTTCTTCTCTTTTTCACATCTGCTGCAATAAAAGGATTAAGGTATAAACCCTAATTAGAGAAAAACCTTATAAATCCTAGATCGAGAGCCACAAGGCTCTGATACCAATTGTAGAATCCAAGAACCGGATTCAACTAGGGTATCAATGATATCAATTGAATGAATGAACAGCGGAATGATCATAACAATCAATATCACTAAAAAGGTTTCCTTTATTAATTAAAACAAAGAAACTACTACAACTACTAATACACACTTTATGCGTTTAATAGACTCTCATTAGAGATGTCTGTTATGAAAGGATGAAAATGATGGTTTGTAACTAGACGCCTACCCTCTTTATATAGGAGAGGGAGGTTACAAACCCTGATTGTAGCTTACTAACAAAGCTACCTAAATATTACATATAAGACCCTCATTGTTTCTTCTTTCTTCATTCCAGCTCGTGGGTTTTGTAATCATCAAATCTATAATTCCAAACAATAAGTTCTTTGTGAATTATGGCCATAAAAAACCAAAGCAAAAGTAAACCTCAAATTGAAGTGACGAACCAGACATCCATGATGTTTTTGTGAACCGCTAGTAGTCGAGCTTGTATGGTAAGAACATGATTTTGATATTTTTGTTTTCTTTAAGGTTTTGGCTTGAAGATTCTTAGGGTTTATAAAGTCTAATGTGATTACTGATTAGTTCATACTTGTTTAAAACATACGACACTTCTTGTTTAGCTGTTTTGTTATGTTGCTCACTTGTTTAATTCATACGCAATTGTTTATTAGTTTATTCATGATCTTAATAGGATTTAATCTTTAGGAAAAGATATTATAAAATAAAATTTTCGTCGATAAGTGGTGATGAGAGTAAAGAAACTTTACCAAAACGTATTCGAGAAACTATACCCGAACCGATTCCAAAACCTAGACCGATTCCTTAATCGTCAAATGATATTGATTTGGGTACTCTTCCATGGGATTCGTGTGAGAGGCCAAGCATTTTTAGTTATGACACTAATATAAGAGATGAAATAAGGCGAAAGTATTTGGGTGAGGGAGCTTGTCAACCACGTGGCCATACGTTTCCAAAAGAAATAATAGGAACTAAAGTAAGAAGTTTTGTTGCAAATTGATTTGATGAGCTACTTTTGTTATAGTATTGTGTGACAAGGCCTATTATTTATGTTGTTATTTGTTTAGAGACTGTATTGTAAAACAAGGTGGAAATGATGCATTTGTGACAGCTGGTTTTAATAGTTGGAGCAAAAAGTATGCCCTAAGAAACCATGTGGCTGAAGTTAATAGTCATCACAACAAAGCACTTCAAAATTTTGAAATAATATTATACTAAAGACAATCTATTCATGTTGCCTTTAAAAAGGAAAGTGAAGGTGAGACAAAAGATTATTGAATTCATTTAAATCTTTTGGTTGAGACGTGTAAATTCTCACTTAAAGCTTCGTTACCATTTCGTGCTCATGATGAGATGAAACGTTATTTAAACATAGGACTTTTCTTAGAGTTATATGAATTACTCACAAATCAAAATGAGGGAACTCGCAGATATTCAGAAAAAAATGTGAATGTTTTTTAGAAGAGGTTCTTGATTACATTATTAAAGAAATAAAAAATGACATGTTTTCTTTGTTAGTTGATGAGTCTAGTAACGTATCTAAAAAGGAACAAATAGCACTCGTTTGTGATATGTTAATATACTTGGAATTACTAAAAAGAGATTTGGTGGTGTTGTTCATGTGGATGATACATCATCAGCAACTCTTAAATCTTCAGTTGATATATACTTTATTTGAACAACATAAACTCAGTTTAAAGCATGTTAGTCTACATGTTTTTTGTTTATCATGATTGTTTCTTTAGTTATAATTTTTATAAAATTTATATCTTATATAATATATCAAATCTTGAATCGTTCAAGTAATATGTGTAACCTTTCTCATATTAAGATGTCATCATTTAAAATATTACTTCATTTAAATATTTCATTTCGTAAATATTTTTACGTATTACATTTTTATTTTTCCATTCCTATGGAAATATTTTATGATTTACATCCCACGTAATCACGAACCTATTTTAGGTTTTAGCAACGGTTATACGTCTAGTTAAACATATCTTTCATTTAATATACAAAGTTATAGTATATTTACAAGCATCAACATTTACTATGAATCTTATATGTTTACCTCACCCCATTTTAAGTTTCATACTTAAATTACTTAACGATAATAATTTCCGGAATCAATTTATAGCACAACAAATATACACTTAAAACACTAGACAAGAATACATTTAAGTTTTCTTGTTTCCACCTCATTTCCCCCCCCCCCCTCCATTTGGGCGTGCACTATGATGAATCACCAAGACACTATGTCTTGGTGATATTATACGACACACATGTCTTCATCAAATCAAATACTTAGTCACCAAGACTAAATATAATTATCTCTTACACCAAAGTGAGTCATTCAAATGACTCACTAGGGCACATGGTTATATCAAAATCAATATATCATAAGATCTAGCAACACCTGCATTGCTTAGTTTGCAAGAAATATTCATATTTCCCTAGCAACTCTTACCTTAGTTGCTATGAGACTTAGATAATATCTAAAATGCAAACTCATCTAGTTAGTCATTGCATGACTCACTAGGACACTTGTAGATGATCACATTCAACTTTGCTTAATCTTTTAACACGTGATTTCCTTAGTTTGTAAGTAAATTGACTCATACAGTTTACCACCTCCTTAAGAGGCTATAAAACCCTCCCTTGTCTCTCTATTTGGAGGCCTAACTTAAACCACACAACATCAATTTCATTTGCTCATTTACTTCAAGTATCATATCAAGAGTAAAGTCCTTTGCAAGTCTTAGCAACTCTTTCCATTCTTTGGTGATTTCTATTGAGTTTAAAGCTACTCAAGTAATCAAAGACTAGCACAAGTCCTACAAGCTCACAAGAAGTATAGACGGTTTATAAGGAGTAGAAATGCTCAAAACGTTGTCCTTGTCCTTGTTTATCCTTTTTAGAAAGCCAAAAATTATAAGTCACAACTTGTGCTCATTAACCTCATCATTCATTGTTTTACATACTTATGATATGCTATATAGGTTCATTATAATGATTTCACGATGTAGAGACCTTTACGACATAAGTTAAACATGCCAAGCTCATTTACTTACAACAAACTAGTAAACTAGTAACTTTAATGCTAGTTTTTGCCACAAGTTCATATACATATAACCTCGGATAAACCTATAAGGTCGTAGAGGAGGTCAAAACAAAACTATAGTAATTTGAATCAACCAAAATGGACTTACGCGTCAAAAGATACGACGATTTGAAAATAACCAAAAATCGACAAACTAAAGTGCCTCATATAAGGTTTAGCTGCATAGTGAAGTGAGGAAATTAGAGTCAGAGTTTTATAATCTAGTTGTGAAAGGTGTTGATCTTAAGACCTACACTCGTAGATTCCAAGAGCTGGCGATACTCTGCGCAACCATGGTTCCAAATAATGAAAATATATTGGAATATTTTATCGAGGGATTACCACCTAGCATTGAGTGGAATGTAACAACATTTTACCAACAAACTCTTGACAAGGCCATCGGGATATCTCAAAGGCTTTTTGATAAAGTGGTGAAATCTGGGACTACTCAAAATGCTAGAAACAACCGCAACAACAACAACAACCGAAATAATAACAGCAAAAGAAGGTGGGAAGATAACCAAGGAGGCTACAACAACAATCAAAACAACCAAGGTCGTAATAATAACCACCACCATCAACAGAACATGGGACGAGAAGCCGCAAGGGCTTATGTTGCTGCACCAACAAAAGGCAGAGCTTATGCTGGGACCCACCCATTATGTCATCAATGCAATTTTCATCACTCGAAACCTTGCACTATTAAGTGCTATAACTGTCAGAAAGTGGGATACCTTGCTAGGGATTGTAAGGGCAAGGCCATAGCTGTTGGTGACAACACACAACCGATGGTAATGTGCTACAGATGTGGGGAACAAGGACACTGTAAGAACAATTGTAGGACCGTAAATATGTATGATTTATGTGGTTCGGGAGGTCTTGGTTGGTCAAACATGATGATACGATTCATTGTTCTAGTGAGAGAAAGTATAGAGAGGGTGGAGAAAAACACTAAGTTTATTAGATTAAAACAAGAAAGGTTTAGACAATGATTTCCCACACCCTCATGGAGAGTCATGAGGGGTATTTATAGACTCATTACAACATAAGTATCCTACTTGTACAATAGTAGTCCCTGCTGGCACAACTACCTACATATCTAGTTCAATTGACGTGTAAGACGTTATCTTTATAAAAAAGCGAGGCTAACAATCTCCCTCCAAGATATCGTCACACGTGAATGGTTATAATGAGACCTATAAACAAAGTAAATTACTGTTAGGATTTAGAAAATCCGGTAGTTAAAGACTCGGTCACCTCAAGTATATGTATTCGTTAGAAAGCTCATAGTCATAGTCATTTAGTATTAGTCAGTAGTTAGTTATGTAACACCGTGGAGGACGGACGGGTCTTTATCCACTGTATCTCTGCTCCACAGCCCGTAGGAGGAATTTTATGTAAGAACCTATAAATACCCTTTGCCTAGCAAGGCAAAGGGTTGAAGCTTCATAATATATCATTACTTTCTCTCACTAGAAGTTCCCAACTCTCTTCACTTTCTCTCTCTAAAACCTCATCTCATTCGAATTCATATGTGCTTGATTATGTGTTTGTAAAAACCAATTTCTAACAATTAGTATCAAGAGCCAAGGTTTGATCATCTAACTTACATGTTCTTGGATTTTTTGTGGTTTTCATAGGTTTTTGGGTTTGAATGAGCTTTGAGTAGTTTTCATTATTTGGATCATTTTTAGTGTTAAAGTTTGAATTTTGATAGTACTTTTGTGTTTAGAATCATCATAAGTGTTTAGGTTTTGGATTAGAAGGCCTCAATCATCTTGGTTTTAGTGTTTTGGATTGAAAAAGTTTAGTTTTTTTGAAGTTTTTCAAAGAAGCGGTTTGTCTCTCGGTGTTGATTTCTTTGAAGCGGTTTGATCAGATATTTAAGCGGGTTGATAAGTGTTTTATGCGGTTTAACTTGTTTTGTGGAAGCGGTTTGTCACCAAAGCGGTTTGTCAAGTTCTCTGAAGCGGTTTGTCCAGATTTGTTGTATCTGAAGTGGTTTGTCCAGATTCATTGTATCTGAAGCGGTTTGTCCAGATTCGTTGTATCTGAAGCGGTTTGACTAAGCGGTTTGATTAAGCGATGCAGTTTGTCTAGATTCGATGTATCTGAAGCGGTTTGTCCAGATGCGATGTATCTGAAGCGGTTTGTCCAGATTCAGTGTATACGATGCGGTTTGTCCAGATTCGATGTATCTGAAGCGGTTTGACTAAGCGGTTTGTCTTCAGCGGTTTGATCTAAGCGGTTTGATAAGAAGCGGTTTGATAAGAAGTGGTTTGTATTCTAGCAGTTTGATTGAAGCGGTTTGACAATCCTACGACATCTCGAGAATTTACTATTCATCGGTTACTATTCATCATTTTACTATTCATCGTTTTTTAAGTCGAGTTGATATTTTGAGAGGTTATTTCAAAATTTTACTATTCATAAAACACTATTCATTCCCGGAGAAAAATTTATATTCATGATTTCTATTCATCATTTTTCGTAAACTAGGTTTACGAGTATCAAAATTGCGTAACCGTAAGGGTTAAGTTGCGTATTCATGAAACATCATTGAGAACACTTTATATAGACTAGAGTTAGTCCACATATCATCAGTAATATCATTCTCATATTAGTTCATGCATGGGTTTGCATATTTCATAAACTTATATTTTTCCTATTAAATAAACGCTATCGCATAATCATTTATTTTAAATAATTGATCCGGCACTTCCAAAAATTATCCTGGTATATTTTTATACTCATTTTAAGACTATAAAAACTATATTATTAGTTTACCCGATCTTTTGAAATTATTTTGTATATATATATATTGTTATATATATATATATATATATATATATATATATATATTCACGACGGTTTTCGTAAATTCTAATCAATAATTATTTATCCACTCAATACTTGTGAGAAATGCATTTTTATAATTTTATGACTTTGATATATTTTATTTTGTTCCGTAAAAATCGATTTCTAGTTAACGCTACACTAAATAATTAATTACATGTGCCAAATATACACTATATTTAACTTTAAATGTATTTAACTAACAAAAACTTATCAAATCCCTTCCCATATCACCCTTGCCGACCCCCCCCCCCCCCCCCCATGTCATCATATTTCATAAATATCTTGTCTAAAATTTGACACATACTCATTTACTTGACTAAATATTAATAATATACCAAATAAAAACACATAGAAACACAAAGAAAAAGGTGAAAAACTAGAGAATCCTCTCCTTCCTTCTTTGAGGTTCGGCCAAGCAAGAAACAAGGGAAGAAACATAAGATTTTTCAAGTTCAAGTGATAATTAAACACTAGCATACTTCTATTTAGGGTTTTGAAATAAAAACCAAGGAGTATTTAGGAACCTAGTTACCTTAAACCTCATCATACCTACTAGTAAGTATTTTAAATATTTTTACTACTCTTTCATAATCATATTAGATCTATTTTCATCATGCTAGTACAAAAATATGCAAGTATCATATGTATTTATACCACTTTTATTTGTTTTTAGTACTTATTATGAGTTTAAACTATTCTATAATTATTCCCATGGAACTCATCATTGTTGATGAATTTTAGGAACCCATGACACCCTAAGAAGGTGTATGGTAGGTTTAGAATAGATTTGGTGTTGATTTGAAGTGATTGGAACAAGATTTACGCAAGAAAAATCAAGTTAGACGATATAAATATAGTTGCTGTCCATTTTTGTAAAATCTAGAAATTTCAACAGGTCATGGACTATTTTGGTTTATATTTTCAGAAAATAGACTTTAAAACGAAACCGTGGTCGCTTGAACGGGTTACAACGGATTTATAGCAAAGAAGTTACGCTATTTTCAAGTTTAACGACGAAAACTAATTTTCTGAAAAATTTAAAGTTGTCAAGGATTATTTAAGGGGAAAAAATGAGTTTTAAGCATTATCTAAATGAGTCGATTTATCAAAAATATATTAGTATACCTTAACACAAAAC
Source organism: Chrysanthemum seticuspe (assembly GCA_019973895.1). Taxonomy (NCBI): domain Eukaryota; kingdom Viridiplantae; phylum Streptophyta; class Magnoliopsida; order Asterales; family Asteraceae; genus Chrysanthemum; species Chrysanthemum seticuspe. Next base: position 77,245,184 of record BPTQ01000002.1, on the reverse strand, counting down.
TAAGGATATATAAAATGTAGGAAACGGACTTATAACGACCAAGATATACTTATTTGAATTACGACGATCACAACTATTTTTTTCTTCAACACTAATATTTAATATTCACCATTTGCGACTAAGCTTCGCAAGGTTACTTAGTCATTTTCATGAGTTGTTAAAGTATATTATTTTACGGACGAAAAATTATAAATTCTTGTTTTTCTTCTAAACGGCTATCGTAGGATATCATTTCAACGTAAGTACTTGTAAAGTAATTTATAACTTGATAAGACGTTATAAACTTATTTTCGACGATAAACTTTGTTTTCAAATGCACAAGTGGTATGGATATCATATGAGTTTGCATGCACAACATTGTTTCATGACTTATATTAGAGCATATCATTCATATTAGGTTGCGGATAGAGATTGCACCTCATTTCTGTGTATCCACTTTATCATCATAATTATTGCATCAGGTGAGTATTCACAATCCTCTTTTTACCGTTTTTACTATATTTTGGGGCGAAATGCATGAACCATACTTGAACTAAATTGATTTCTATTTTATGAACTCTTTTGACTTGAACCTTTGAACTTGAATCAAACCCTTGAACTTAATTACGAAATTATGACTTGTTTGAACTTATTGAACCGTATGTGCTATGACCTAAAAGTCTCCCTATGTGAACGGAGCAATACCAATTCTCGCCTTATTGGTGGAGTGTGCAAAGTCTCCCTATGTGAACGGAGCAATACCAAGTCTCGCCTTATTGGTGGAGCGTGCAAATTCTCCCATGTTCGGAGTGTTCTTAATTGTATATAATAGTTGTATAATGTACCGTTCGTACATTCGCATTGTTAGTCTCCTATTAGTAGGTAGTATGGATAGCGCTATTAGAGGTCGACCAACCTCTCGTTCACTATGTTACGGGAAGCATATTATTTATTCTAGGGGCTTTGCCTGGCATACATTATTATATACATGGTGCTATATTGTGAACTATTATGATAACGTATACTTGACTACTAGACACACTATATTTAGTGCAATGGGTTGTGAACACATAGGTTGCAAGTTTTGTATTGGTGGAACTTGGAACTGAGTGGATTTACAATGCCTTTGCTTTGTGGACTATTCTCGATGACCGAGACCTTTGACCCTCTATCTTAAGAGTTTTCATATTATATAAAACGTGTGTACTCACCAACTATTTTCATAGTTGACCCGTTTTCTCTCATGCATTTCAGGTGATCGTTAGTAAGCTTTTCCTCAAGGTCTTTGCATAATGAAGTTTTCACATGTCACTACTAATCATTATTTAATAAAACGCAATCTTTTGGGATCTAAAATTTATATTATATTTGCCGATGTCGGCTAAACTGGTATTGTAATGATGTATCTTTTCTTTGAATCTTAAACGTTGGTATGTTCTATTATCATATGCTTGTGTTCCTTTCCTGTTACACCTCACGTTTCTGCCTTCGGCGGGGTGTGACAGACTTGACCACTGCGATTTGATCAAGAAAACTGAGTTTTGACTTTTACGGTTTGACTACTTGCGATTTGACCACTTGTGGCTTGACCAAAGTTGACTTTTTACGTCAAAAACTTCAAATGGCCATAACTTTTGAACTGTAACTCCGTTTTTAGCGAAATACCTGTCAAAACAACCGGAACAGCCTGAATATTGGGAGGTTTCACCACAAATTCGTGAAACGAATTTTTCGAGGCCCAAATCATCTTCGAAAGGAAGTTATTGAGGTTTTAAGTTTTTAGACCTAAATTTCACCGTAAAAACGCTCATCAACCAATCCAAATCTCAACCAAACAACATCTCAGCTAATTCTAAAAACAATCATAAGTCCTAACACATAATAGTCTATCATTGTATCGATCCATCAGTCATCTTAACACGTTCTATTGGTTATTGCTTAACGGTTTCTTCTCAATTTTGTAAAATCTCGCGAAAGATTCTATTTCTCGGTTTAAATCATAGATTTGTAAAATACCGTGCACGTCAACATCATGCCTAACGATTCTGATTCAGTTGTCTCTAAGATACTCAGTTTATACGACGTGATCAATGAACAGAAGATATCCAACAATGTACAACAGACTAACGTGTTTGAGTCGGATAATGCTAATATGGAATCTTCATGCTCAAAGTCACAAGAAAGAGAGGAGCACCAGCCACAAACTGTGCATGTTAATGCAAAGGAAAGCTCCATGGAAGCTTCTGATGTACCCAAGAGAGAGATGCACCAACCACAACATGTGCACGCCAATGCAAAGGAAAGCTGCATGGAAGCTTCTCTTGTACCTAGTTGTGCATCTTCTGCTGAAATGATGATTATGTGTTGCATGATTACACTGCATATATCCCTGATGACTCATTGACCACTATGCTTAACATATATAAGGATCAAGTTGCCATCTATGAACATCATGCTAAATTTGAATTGACTACCCGTGAGTAGGAGATGGATAACGAAATGCGTACACTTATCAGAAAAAGTAATTTTAGGGAAGAAACATTAAAACAAGGGTTAAATTCCTTACAAGAAAAACTTAATAAAACTGTTAAGCAAAAGCAAGAACTTCAAGAAAATGTAAAAGTGCTTAAACAGGAATTTAATGCTAAGGAATCAAAACTTTTAAATGATTTTTCCAACCTAAAAACTTTGAAGAACAAACTTGAAAACAAGTTGTACGTACAAGGGAACACCATTCAGACTGCTCACATGATCACTAAGCATAGAGTATTAAGCGACGAGCATAGTATTGGCCTTGTAGAGGAACCCAATCCTGAGTATGGTAAGAAAGCAAAAGCTGCTCAAAAGGTGATTTATGATGGTAATGAAATCCTTAAGCCTAAACAGAAGCCTAGTTGTTTAGAGAACACTGATGAGGACATAGAACTTGAAAATGCCTCTAGAGAGAAAATGGAAAAGAAACTAAAAGATCCTTGGTGTATAGATCATAATATAGCATTCAAAACTCCCAATTACACTAAGGAAAATTGGATTGCCTTGAACAAGTTTAGACCTCAAACTCAATTAACCCCTGATCAAGTGTTTTGGAAATTAGATATAGAAAAGAAAAAGGCAGAAGAACTTGTTGAAAAGAATCATCCCCTTAGGAAATCGCCTCCAGCTACTGTGTATGCTCCAAATACACCAATGCATTTAGTGCCTAGAACTCTTCCCACTCAAAGCAAAACCTTAATCAGCTTATACGTAGTTTACCAACTATTCGTTGATTTTGAGAAAACATGTAAGAAGAGAATCACTCCAACGGGAATTACTGAAGGGGAAAGGGGTTTTGAGCAAACAAAATAATGCTATTTAACAGAGGTCATTCCATTCTTTAAACAACTAAAAGAACAATTTGAGAGTATGCAAAAGGCCATAGATACAGAAGTTAAAGAAATGAAAAGAATGTTTAATGAGATGGAAAATGAGGTTAAAATGAATGAATGTGAGCTTAAGAACAATGAGATTGAGAGGAAGAATATTCACATCCTTAATGATAATTTGATTTCTAGATGTATTTCTCAAGACGTGTTCTATACTGTTACGAATTATTCCATTACTGCTTCTCAATTTCATGAATTGTCTATTGCTTTGAAAGTTTCCCAAGATCGTATCGTTGAGCTTGAAACCAAAAATTCAAAATTTCATTATAAAATCGAAAATGATGATCATGATAAAATGGTCAGGAATTTTTCTAAATTGGAAGTTGAATATCTTGATTTACAATTAAAATATCAACATCTTAAAGAAAGTGTTAAAACCTCAAATGCCAATACATCTTCGGATGCTCCTGAGTTTGATGAAAATTTTGAAATAAACAAACGTGATTAACATATTCGAGCTCATTGCAACACGATCCGAAAGTTGAAAGCTCAAATTTCCCAATTGAAGGGAAATAGGAGTGAAGTGGCTGGCACTCAGATACCTCCGCCTTTAGATTCTCATAATTTCCAACTTCAAAACGTCATCAATAAATTGTAAAAAGAAAATGAATGCTTTCAAGCTGAAATTTCAAAGGTTAAATTGCAAAACAAAGAGTTATGTGATTCAGTCAAGGTTAATCATGATAAACACATTGAAAAGATAACTTCTTTGCTTAACAAAATTGAGAATCTAAAGCGTATGGTAAAAGGAAAAGTGCAGATTCCCACTTGCAAATATTCTGTTCCAAAGGTTTTTGCTTGTAATAATTATGTTATTGATGTGTTGTATATTCCCCCTCCTCTTAGGAATAATGAGCTTTCATATCAAGCCTATCTCTCGTACCTTAAGGATAGTTTAGAGAGTCTCCGTGAGATCGTCGAAGATGATAGAATAGAAAAACCACTTGATAGTGCTATTTCCTATGCCTGCATGAATGCCAAACGATCTCAAGAACTCTTAGAATATGTCATTACCACATGTCCTAAAACTGGTACTAGGCGAGATAAAATAGTTTTACCCACTTCAATTCCTAAAGTCAAGCATGTTACCTTTGATGTGCCTCTGAAAGACTCAGAACCCAACACTTCTAGACTGGAAAATCAAATGGTAGTAAAACAAACTAAGGTTTCCATCATCACTTCTACAGATATTAAAATTGACACTAAATTTAGTGGGTCAAAACCTAGAAGCAATACAAAGAAGGATAGGATTACGCAAACTAAAAGTGATCCCGGGAAAGACAAATGTCATAACTGCAGAGAAACTCAGTGTTTAACTCGTAGCATTTGGTTTATTATTCCAACTATTTGGGGGAAGGATGTATTATTCCAACCATTTGGGGGAAGGATATATTATTCCAACTACTTGGGGGAAGGATGTATTATTCCAACCATTTGGGGGGAAGTGGTCACTGGATACTTTTGGTATGTGTTAGCTCAGCTATCAGTGGGAAGAAATATGAGAAGAATATTTGGAGCATGAGATGATATTGCTTATCGACATCTTCTATATGATTTATGGTAGTGCTTCCGGTTATTGCTTCATGTACACAATGCAATGATGATTCCGATGAGATCGCAACCATCAGGGGAGAGATATGTGTACATTAGGGATGCACAACATGTTCACTTGATCGAGCTAATTCAGTTATTCCAGAGTTGACATCCGCAGAGATGATCAGTGACTCAACATGTTACATGGATGTCATCGTATCTACTCTTGATGGGTACATATGTACATTATGGGCTGATTGGTTGTATGTAAGATAACTGGAATGCATTTGGTAAAATGAAGATGTTGATATATTGTTCTCCCGAATAGACAACAGCTCAAACTCGAAGAGTAATGTGTACATCGGGGACGCACAACAGGATAATGTGATCGGGCTTAATCATTTATTCCGGGTTTGATAACCGCAGAGATGATCCGTGTTAACTTGTTACTTTGTTGTTATCGTCTTCTTCGGGTTCTTGAGCTTTATACAATTAGACTGTTTGCTTCACTTCATCTTTTGGGGGAAATGGTCTTAATTCGAAGATTGTCGGTTTGGGGGGAAGCTACCAAAGATTCACATTGAGAAGGCTCATGTTCAGACGATTTTCTTAGAAGCCTCAAATGCTTTGGTGGTGAAAGTTTAAGAGATGTTGATTTCTTTCTTCTACAACGTGTTGAATGATATCCTTATCTCGGCACTCATTTCATCATCCTCTTAAACTAAATTATCCTTTTTTCTTCTTAAATTATCTTCTTTGTAAATATTTTATCAAAAAGCAAAATACAAAAATATAAAACCAACAAAAAGAAAATAGAAAAATATAAAATCTTCAAAAATCCATAAAAACTTGAAAAATTCAGAAAATACAAAAATTAGGTTTTTCCAAGGCATGTCTTCTGGCATCGATAACATCTACGATCTTAGAAATGTCATTCAATAATGGCATGGGACTTTAGATGAAATTCAAACAGAAGTTCAAATGTTTTTCAAAACATGCCTTAATCAATCAAATGGCTTACTGTCATCTCTGACAGTAACCCGGGCTTCAAATATAGGTTTTTTGTCATTTTAGGCAGTAACCCGTTTTTTTAAAAGAAAGAACAGAGCCATGCTTAATCTACTTTTGAAACCTCATGCTCTGATTCTAAAGACAAAAGTTCATAAGGAAAATTTGTCGCCAAAAAGATAAATGTTTCCTCACAAATAGTTTTCCTTCTAAATATTCTTCTGAAAAATATTTGTCATCTAATGAAAACTAAATTGCTTTGAAAATAACTCGGACTTAATTTTGAAAATCATCTGGACTTATCATTTGTCAAAATCTCTATCACTCAATCAACAACTTTGGTCATTGATTGAGGGGGAGAATGATTTCAATCAAAACAAAAAGGTTATTTTTCAAACAATTGGCACGTAAACGAGCAAGGTATACATTTGGATAATCAAAAAGAACATTTTTTTGTACAATTGGAACCAGACCAAGGCTAATATTGTGTTTTCTTAAGATACTTAAGCATGTTTGATCATTGGAGATTAAAGTCGCATAATCTGATCCTTATTAGTTAAATGTTTTAAAAAGCAAGTCACAGGTCTCCTCAAAACCTTTCAAAAATAATTTAAATTAATTGAGATAACAAATCTCAAAGGATTTGAAAATTGTGATCGGGGGAGATTTTGTGATTTAAATTGGATATAAACTGATAATTCGATAAGTGGTTTTAGAAATATAATATCAAGCAATCCTCACTACATGTGACAAACGATTTCAAATTTTCCATGCACATGTTAAGGGGGAGCATTTATCTTAAACCAATAAAGATTGAAACATAATTGATTTATCTCAAAGTGCGGGTTTTCTCTAATATGTGCAAAACATTTTCGAATATCGATGCACACATTGAGGGGGAGCAATCATAAGAAAACCTAATCCTTCCCAAAATATATCATCCAAAGTACTAAAAATACAAGATTTGATCGGGAAGTGATGATGATCATTTTTAGAAAATTTTAATCAAAGATTGGATCTTTCATTCTCAATCTAAGATTTCAAAAGTCCTCTTACCTTCATGTGCTAAAATAATTTCTAACACTTGAAGCACATGTTGAAGGGGAGCATTTCTAAAATATCAAAAACAATTAAGGTACAAAACTCTTTGATTTTATATCACAAGTACCTTGATTGATTTTCAAATGGTTTTCAATTGGTTTCGAGGCAGAATGAACAATACCAAAAGTCCGACCAATTTATTTTATGCATGGAGATATAAGGATGGTTAGGTTAGGTATTCGTTCCCACGATCCCACCAGAGCCGGATAGATCTACCCAGGGACAATCCACTAGATAGTGTAGAAGTCCTTAGGTATGATGAAAAAAGGAGAAAAATGAGAATATGAGAAGAGTGCAGACTGAGATTAAGCTAGAACTGGAATAAACCCAACAAGGTTCTAGTAATGAAGTCTTAGTAAGCATTGAAGGGGTTGAAAAATGAAATAGAATTGAATGAGAAAAGGGTGAAAAGAAATATCGCTCCATTAATTCAACCTTAGGGTAGAAACCGAGTTCAATTCATATGCTACTGGTGGTTACCAAGGTGACGTTGATATTGAAGACAAGACGTCATGGACCCAGTGAAGCACTGCACTAAACTTCCCAAGCTACTCAAGTTCCTCTTAAAAGGACTTGTCTCATTCTCACGGGGAACCTACATAATCTATCGACTTTCTTTTAGAGATTGAGTCTAGAGCCAAGAGATCATCAATAAATCTCATTAGGACACACAATTAATGAAGACTCGCAGTTTCACACAATGTGTAATGTGAGAATATATTTTTAGAGTCCTACGCATTATCCTTGTGGTATTGCCAGAACATCCGAGTGATATGTCAAATATTCACGATGAAGATGGAAATCCTTCTAGAGCCAACATCAAACAAGCCCTTGGTGGGTGACATGTGAGATCTTCTCGAAAGATCAAACTTGTGACAACTGGATAGAAACGATGAGGCGATTCACTCTTGAATCAACCTTGGTCCAGGAAATGGATTGACTGATACCTTTGAAAAACCGGTCGCGGTGCTCAACAACTCTTTTCTTTAGCACATCGACTGTGTATTAAGTTTTCAAAAATTAAAAGGGTATTTATGATTGATAATTGATTTTCCATAAAACCTTCGTTGTATTCCAAAACCCTTTCTTTTAAGCAATACAAGATTTTTTTTCAAATCATTTTTCATCAATCAGTGAATCTCAATTCGCTGGTTCACTTACTCCGTGTTGTCTTCTTTGAGACGTTCCGGTTTGAGAAAGGCTTGATTAGCTGCGAAACCCTGTCAAGGAGGTTCTTTGAAATTCTACCTGATCACAAGCAGTACTTGTACTGATCAACGGGGAACCGTGGTTCTTGCAACCGCATTCAACGAAAGTTATCAAAGACACCTTCGTGCACTTTATTGCTAACTGTTGTTTGCAGGGACACCCGACGGTTGCAGCTGATCAGAATTGAGGAGTCAATCTATAACCGCATGCTCACACAGCACACTCACATCTAAAGAAATCATGATAAGTGCACATCTTCATAACTGGCTCTGATATTTTCAAACGATGCTTCTGCTACGCTGCTATAAATATCATGAATCAACAAAGCTTCCGCTACTCTGATGAGAAGATATCATGATCCAAAGATGTGAGCATGTCGGTCCAAAAGACACAACTTCACATAATGGCAATACAACAAAGGATGACTCAGAGATTTGATGTGGCTGATGATCTCAAAGCTGGCTCAAAGAATCACCAACACGTGGATCAGTTAAAGACCTCCACTTGACTTACAATACATGCGTAACATGAAGAATCAAATACTACGAGCTACAGAGCAAAGAACTTAAACAAGAATTCAAGAACACCAAAATGTAATATTTGTTTGTAATTGAGGTGACCTCCCTTAGGGGGAGATTGTTAGGATTTAGAAAATCCGGTAGTTATAGACTCAGTCACCTCAAGTATATGTATTCGTTAGAAAGCTCGTAGTCGTAGTCATTTAGTATTAGTCAGTAGTTAGTTATGTAACACCGTGGAGGACGGACGGGTCTTTACCCACTGTATGCCTGATCCACAGCCCGTAGGAGGCGTTTTATGTAAGAACCTATAAATACCCTTTGCCTAGCAAGGGAAAGGGTTGGAGCTTCATAATATATCATTTACTTTCTTTCACTAGAAGTTCCCAACTCTCTTCACTTTCTCTCTCTAAAACCTCATCTCATTCGAATTCATATGTGTTTGATTAAGTGTTTGTGAAAACCAATTTCTAACAATTATAATAAGAATAAACAATGTTGACGTTGTTGAAGCTTAGAGTCCCTGTTGTCTAGATACTGAGGATGACTTAAGATAATAGTTTGATTTGAAATTGTGTATTGAACAAGGTGATGTTACTAATGTCTTGGTGTCTCAAACCGACAACAATGTTTTGGCAATATCTGTGTATGTTATATTGTGTAAATAACAATAAAGAAATGAAACATTCATATCTTGATGTTTAAGCTGTTGGTGGTTTATGTAGGCCAATAGGTAATCGAAAGACTTGTAATGGAAAGTGGGTTATTATTGTTTTGTTATAATATTTCATTCAAGTATATGCATAGATGCGCATCTTAAATGTAATGGAAAGTGATTGTACACCATATTTTTAGGTAGAAGCTATAATACAAAACTAATGGTTTTGTCAAAATTGTTATGTTGTTGTAATGAATTTTATCTTTTTCATAATTGTGTTTTCTTAGTTTGGTAGTTTGGCACTGTTGTGATAGTGTTTATGAAATTAGAAAGCCAGAAATATAAGAGGAATATGGGTGTTTGATTGAGGTGGCCAGAAAAATTGATGACCGAAAATAATGATGGTAGGACTTGGGTGTTTATGGTGAGGAGATGAAAAAGGGTAATGATGGGTCACATTAAAAAAAAAATGACATGCACATGAGGGTGTTTAACGGTCAAAACTGACGCTCTTTGATCAAAGGACCGTGAATATTAAGGGTTTCGGAGTTAAGGACTATCTATGCAAAAAAAAGTCAAATGGCTAAAAACGTGAGTCAACACAAACGACAAGACCATATTTGTAATTTACTTAAAAAAAAGTACTTTAGATCCCCTTTGTAGTTGCGAATTTCGTTATAACTTGTTTCATGCCACAATCCACTTGCAACCACTGAAAACATCATGTCATCATCATCAAAACACAAACTGACAATCTGCATAGGGGACATCCATGGACACATAACCAAGCTCCAAAAACTCTGGACAAATTTAGAAACCTTAATCCCACGTCCAGATTTCCAAACAGCCCACATCATCTTCCTTGGAGACTACTGTGACCGCGGCCCCAACACTCGCGACGTGCTAGATTTCTTAATATCCTTACCTTCTAACTACCCAGAACAAACCCATGTATTTTTGGCAGGAAACCATGACTTTGCATTTGCAGCATTTGTGGGAGCTCTTGATACGGTGCATGGGATGGAAATGAGTGAGACATGGGGTGAGTTTAGTATGAGTGAAGAGAGAGAAGGATGGTATAAGGATGTTGGATATGAGAAGATGCATTTGCAAGGGAGGAGATGGGGTGGTAAGATTAAAGTTAAATTTAATACTGCTAAAGGGATGGATTATAAAGGCTCTATTTATGATGCTGCTACTACTTTTGAATCTTATGGTGTTCCTCATGGTTCCCCTGGTATGTAATACTATGATTCTTTATGATTTGTTGGATGTGGGTTTAAAGGTTAGGGGGTGTTTGGGATTGCTTATTAATAATGGTTATTGCGCAACATATTAACAGTTTTGAGAGTGTCTGGATGGTTATTTTACAAAGCAGTGACCAAATAAGTAGTTTTGGGATGCAATTCCAAACACCCCTTATGGGATTGTTAGATTTGGATTTGAAGGCTAGGGTTCGTTTTCTTGTATAAGTGGTTTTGATTGATAGTGTTTGCATGTTTAATTTGTTTTTTTGAGTGAAATGAGCAGTTTTGAATAAAAAAGGGAATTTGGAAAGATGAAGGATTATTGACTTCAGTTAAGAACCTTGGACATTGGTTAGCATTACTAGAGGTGATTTGTATACCTAGCTATCTTTTAAAGTGTTCATTGTCCATGGGCAAACATCTGCAAATCTGTAACTCTTATAATATATACAGTGTTAATGCATTACAAATACTAAAGTTTTAGTAGAAAATCCCAAACACACCCTTATTGAAGTACCGTAGCTTTAAGTTTGAAGGTTAGGACTGGGTTTCTTGTATATGTTGTTTTGATAATGTTTGGATGCCTAATTGGTTATTAGCGAGTGAAATCAGCATATTTGAATAATAAACTGCTTGGTAAGCAATCTTAAGCATTCAATTGTTTGGAAATTAGATGAAGGATTATTGACTTTAGTTATGAACAATGGACATTGCATATGTATGACGGTAGGTGATCTGTACACCATTTTTTGAGCATAGTAACAAAATTAGTGAAGTCAAAAGTCATTGTTTAACCTCAAATAGTTAGAGAAGTAGTTTGGATAACAAATCCCAAACAGCCTCAAAAGTTAAAAGCGGATCAAAACTTTCAAGTCTTTACCAAGGATGGGTTTTGCTGTATTATTAAGTTGTTTTTAGGATTGGCTGTTGTAACTGCGCTTTTCTTCTTATTGGGTACATATACACCCACTTAAATAATCAGCTTAGAGTTGCTAATTCCAAACAGCTTATTCCAAAATGCTACCAAAGCAGCAGTTTTAAATGAGCAAAACCAAACACCTCTTGGAATGATGAAGGTTTCTTGACTTAAGCTATGAACTCGTGGACATTGCACATGTATGATAGGTGTGACCCTTAATTTTAGGCTAAACTTGATTTGGTTATTTGCCATTCTAGTTGTGGCAGAGGATGTGATGATAAGCATAGTCAGATCTATATGGTCCTGACCTGAGTGTACGTTCTATGTAAAATATGTTAATGGAATAACCATTATTTATATCTATACTACATAATACGGAGTAATGTATTTAGGACTTCCTATAAAAGGAAGTCTTAAAAATATAAGCCTACACATGTTACTATAATTAGTAATTCATATAATTAAGAAAAGAAGCATAATGTACAACACTTTAACGCATATAATTTTCAGACGTACAAGACAAAAAGCATAGCGTACACCACTTTAAAATGCACATGTTAAAAAAAATAAAACACCACATTAATGCTATTTAATATAGTCAATTAATTAATTGATCAATAAATACAATTAATACAATTATTAAAACACTCCTAACATAATAAATACAAATTATCAAGCATATTGTACAACTAAATTAAACACAAATCCTACATTAGATGTCACTAATACAAATAATATTCAAGCCCGAACGGGCAACAGCTCAAATGGGCTTGAGCCCGAACAGGCGCAGGCCAAACGGGCTCGAGCTCTAACGGCCACGGGCTAAACGAAATTCTTGAAATCCGTAAATTTATTGTCAAAAAGAACATAATAAACTAAAATACATGATTCACTTGAAAATTTTATTTCAGAGTACCTGCCGTCGCAACGTGCGGGTACCCTGCATTAAATGTCACTAATACAAATAATAAAGCACATTATACAAATATTAAAGCCCGAACGGGCAACGGGCAAAATGGGCTTGAGCCCGAACAGGCACGGGCCAAACGGGCTCGAGCCCGAACGGGCGCGGGCCAAACGGGCTCGAGCCCGAACGGGCACGGGCTAAATGAAATTCTTGATATCTGTAAATTTATTGTCAAAAAAAACATAATAAACTAAAATACATGATTCACCGGAAAAATTTATTTCAGGGTACCCGCTGCCGCAACGCTCGGGTACCCTGCTAGTTCATTAGAATGAAGCCATGGTTGGTTTACTATCGGTATTAAACATATTATCAGATTCTGAGTTTGACTATTCAATTTTCAATTACAAAGGTTCAAAATGCACATCCAAACATCTAATAAACGCTTATCAATGTTGAAAATTAAAATGTCACAATCTAACTTCCAGAAGACAAAATGTGTTTAACATATTGCCATAAGGGTTTTTGCAGATTTAATGAAAGCAGTTCCAGATGAACATAAGAAGTTTCTTGCTGATTTAGTATGGATCCATGAAGAGGTTAGATATTCTTTCATAAGATATATTGTTCTTACGATTACTCATATGCTTGCATCTTAGCTTATAATAATTTTCATTAGGATAATGTGTTGATAGAGACAGACAATGGACTTCAGTCATGTAAATTGATCGCGGTTCATGGTGGGTTGGAGAGAGGGAAAGATGTTGAAGAGCAGATCAAATATTTGAAAGCCAAGGACACCAGGATCCCTAAGGTGGAGCCTCTTAGCGGTAGAAAGAGTGTGTGGGACATCCCCGAGGTTGATCTCTCACTTGAACTCTTATATTTTATGCATATGCGAAATATTCATTTGTCCCTTACAGAGTCCACTTTTGACTTTAATACGTTATAACCTAAACACATTTGACCTGTTGAATATAGATTATCATTTGGATAATTAGATTGTTATTTGAGGTCGTAATCATTAGTTTTGACTTTTATGTGTTTGGATAAACAGATTATGAGACGATTCTGGTTTTCTACTTATATTGGACTGTGATCATCAGTCTAGGATTAATATATGGAAACTAACTATTGAGAATATTTTATAAATCTAAATGTTCTTAGTTTTAAGAAATTGATTATCTAGTCCATAAGCAGCAGTTAAATGAAAATGCACCTCCAAACACTACCTAAGTTTCCTTTGCTATTACTTCGCATATAACTTAGAAAAGAAGATAAAGCTTGCATCACATTGTTGGTTACATTGACAAATTTTAGGAATTGACAAAAACCCCGACGATTGTGGTAAGCGGTCACCATGGAAAGCTTCACATGGACGGTCTGAGACTAATTATTGACGAAGGTGGTGGATATGAAGAAAAACCGATAGCTGCCATTGTGCTCCCTTCAAAGACCATTGTCCGCGACACTGATAAATTGGCAGGATGATTACCCATTTGAGGTATATTGCTTTTCCTTGTCAAAGCATAATGCCCTAAGAATAAATCACCATATATTTTGTAGAAATTAGACATGAATCAAACCATGTATATTCATATTTACAAGAATGAATCTCTTTTCTGCTTATAATCGAGAAGTGTCCTTGTTTCAACATCGTGATTGCAAGACTCGTTGCTTTAACTCAGGGACCAAGATTCAAGATTGTATATGGAATAAAAATGTTCATCTTTATGCAATAAAATTAAGTGTTAGAGAATGATGCACACAAGCATTCATTTGTTGGTCGTTGAAGCCCCTCTCAATTCCTAAACCTTAGTACTACATTATACAACTTCTATCTATCGAACGCTGTCCGCTGTGGATTAAAGATAGTGAGTTTGACTCACATATGAATTTGTCTGTTTGAATTATGTTTTATCTTTCCTGCGTCAAAGAGGTAATGGCGTACAGAATTAACAATATGAGAAATGGGTCAAACATGTTAAATGGGTTGAAAACCGCAGAAGTGTATCTTTTAAGAATTAAACCTTCTATTTCATGTCATATAAATAATACAGTTTAATTCAAACTTTACAAAAATGAAAAAATTTCTCACATTTGTTTTGACCTATTACTTAACCTCCTAAATGGCCTAGTATATACAAGGCTCTCTTGATGATTTTGTGCAAACATGACAAGAACACTTAAGTTTTGCATTACCCAAATTGGGTTAAATAAATTTCCGTAAGGCTGGTCATTATGGCCGATTGAATGATCAATCATATTGGTCGCCATTAGAGGACGCGTCCCCCCTCGACAAGTACCAAGCACGACGCGGCCCCCCAAGCCATTTTGCTTCATTCGATCGTATAAGCGTCTGAACTTTGTAATTGGTTTGTGAGTGTTTTTTTGATTTATTAATTTTTGTGAGATATGCATTTGTTTGTGACTAAGGTCGTCTTACTACGGCCTCAAGGTCATGTGTTTAATTTAAAAAAAGGACCTGACGTGATGCTGCTGAGATGGTAAAAAGACACCATAACTACTAGAAATCATCCGATGCCTAGATAAGAGCGGAGGGTGTGGGCTCTTCGTGGCTCGCCGTGAGCTGACCTGGATGCTCGCCGTCGCTCGCCACCATACCGCCATAGCTCGCCGTGGCTCTTCGTTGGGAGGTTCTTCGTGGTGACGACGAGATTCAATCTCTGACAAAAAGATTTTATTTGTGTTATTTGATTTGTGTGTAGTGTGTGTAGTAGTGTGCCACAAATGAAGAGGTTAAGGTTTGTTATGAGGAATGAGGGGTTTGTTTTTGAATAGCCTCAAACTAATTATCTAATGCTAAAAGGTAAGAGTTTGATCAAGTTTATCATTCCATCTTTATTTAAAGTTCGGGAAATGGGAAATGCTAAACATAGTATTAAGGGTTACGAATAAAACATTAGAACATGAATTGTATGTTTGAACCTTAATATTAAATCACCCGCCTTTGCATATAACTACTCTCAACCGACCTAATATAAAGTCAATTTTGTATCTTTTTAACTTAATGAGTTAATGCTACAAATAGCAAAATCTCTAAGGTTATTATCACAAATTTTTAATAATAACATTAACCAATTACTCATAAGTAAAATTGTCATTTTCTAAAACTAGATGTAAAATTGCCAACTATTTTTTATTTTCTGAAAAATAACTATGATATTTTATTTATATTTCAGAACCAAAAAGGAGTATGAAAATGAAATAAATGAAATGAGAAAAGAATATCCTAGAATATACAACTTTACAAAAAACATTGATGAAAGGCAACAAACTTTTTGTACCTCTCATATCTAATCTCCAAAGTAGTTAATCACAACCTTCCACCCACGTCATGGGCCATATTTTCAACGGTCCACGTAAACCCATAATGGGCCCCACATTGCATGCAATACACCAAAACCATCATCTTTCATTTCACATGCTGATGCTTCTTCTTCAGTTAATTGTTCACGCTTCTCTTGGCGCCTTGAACTCTGTGTAGATCTCATATAATCTTCTTCTTCATTGTTATTAATTTATAAAGTTTCTATAAAAAAATATTTATAAAAAAAGATGGTGTATAGTATTCCTGGGATTAGATTGCATGTTCTTCCTTCATCAAATTTTCATTGTGGGAGTGATCGGAGAAGTGTTGTTGTTGCTGCTTCTAGTTCTAGTAATTTCTCATTCTTGTTGCGGAAGAACTCATTAGCTAGTAAGTTTTTACTATCTTTTATTTTTGTGCTATATATTAAATGTTGGATTTTATATGTTTTGCTTATATATGTTGATGTGGGTATTTAGTTTTATATTTGGCAGTTGTGAATCAGTGTGCTTATGTTTTAATTATGTTGAAATTAGTGATGAAGCAGTAATATGGTATGATCAGCCAGTGTTTCTAGTCAAATCTCATTCAATTAGGCACTGACATTGCTTTCTAAAATGTTAATTAACAATTGGGGCCACATTAGAGTAAAGTAAAGTAACTCTCAATACCGTCTTCCACTGTGTAATTGGGGGGGGGGGGGGGGGGGGGGGGGGTGAGATGTACACAGCCCTACACCTACCAAAGGTAGAGACGCTGCGTCCAGTTCTACCAAAGGTAGAAAAGGACCTCCAGCCTTGCAAGGTGTAAGGATCGAACCCTTGACCTCTCCAGAGGCAAGAGTGTTAACCACTTTATCTAAGCCTTGCTATTTTATTGAGGTTACCCGGGGTGTTAACAATTGGGGCCACATTGTATTAGTATATCTGAAAAAGGGGTAAACGGATGAGGATCTCCCTATTGAGGTTACCCGGGGAGGGCGAGTTTTTGACTCAGATGTACGAGCGTGACCGTTTCCAAACCCTTTTAGTGGCCATCTCCAAGACGTTTACCTGGTGAGGCTGAACTAGAGACTTCTTGTGAGGACATTAGCACGCTTGACCACTAGGCCACATTGGCAGTGGTTTGTATTAGATATTCTAATATATTCAACTTATAAATGAGGTTTAACAAGTTGGGCTATAAATGATGAACTGTTTAACATATTGAACATTGAGACGGGAGTTACATATACCTGTTAATTGTCTTGTGGTGTTTGGGGCTTCGATTTTTATTGGTTCCAATTGGTAGTGTCACTAGACTGTTACTCATCTAATTCGGTACTTCTGTAGGGAAGTTTTTAGCTGGACGGTCAGCGTATGAGTCCGAATCCCCATCTTTTGTAGTTTCCGCAACAGAGAAAGGGCAAGTTCTTGCCCCTGGTGATGGTTCTTCTTCAACAGACCAATTGGAAGCTGTTGACGCAGATACCGAAGATTCTAATGTACGTTAATCGGTTAATATACCTGACTTTGACTTTTGATTATTGTGTAGGGGCCGTATGAAGGTATGACTAGTACTTATTCGTAGGCAGTTTAATCTCGTAATTTGACCATATAAGAATGTAATTATGTGCTTCTTGCATAACCTGTTTACCTGCATTTACACACAAACTAAACAGAAATAGATGGTCCGGTTGACAATGTACTTGTGTATATGTTTTTCTGTCAAAGAACAGTTGCAAGCTGAATAGTTAGGTAGTGTTTGGTTTGCAGACGTGCTAGTCAAACCCTTGTTTCACTTTCATTCTCATTCCTGAAGCGTGACACCAATTTCAGTCTCTTGGCTAGAAAATTATGGTATTTGGATCTTAGGTACATAAGCCTTATCGAGAACAATGACAAGACTAGAGTATTATATGGATGTCATCACTGATTAGGATCCATGATTCTTGATTAAGCTATGTATTATCACCACAATATTTTATAGTGGTTTCTGAATAATAACATATTTTTATCTATTGATAACTTTTTACACTGCAAAATTCGTAGAATATCAAAGGGAGATTGGATATAATGTCATATTCGTTGTGAATACCAAAATTTTGTGTGAAATAGGTTAGGTGTTTTGCAAAGATTGTGTTGTTACAAATGCGAATGATATGATTTACTTGTAGGCGGAACTAAACATGGAAATAAACTAACATGGCCTGTAGCTACATAATCTCCATCAACATTTCCCAAGTTAAAACATAAATAATTAAAATGCCCAATTAGTTTGAAAATTGTGAAGAAAACAATCACAACCAAGATTAATTATTGAAACTCGATCGAGCTTCTCCCCCTCCTACTTTCAGAAATTAAACAAGAACCATAACGTGGTTGAACTGACAACCTTATATGAGAGTAAAAAGAAGCTAAGCCATAATTTTAGAGGTTAAAAAGAAGATAATCAATCTAAGTTTCTTTGTTATAGTTGTTTCAGGTTATGAGAGTAAAAGATGGGATGAGTTGATTAAAAATTCGACATGGAAAAGTGTGGGGTTGAGTAACTAGTCAAAAAACAGGTTCGGGTCAAATTAGGAAACTTTTAGTTCGGGTAGAAACGTTCGGGATGACATTTTTACATCTAGATGGGCAATCTTGACCTTATTAGCTATACGTCGATTATCTGATTGTTACTATATCAAACAGCAAAATCAAATCCAAACAATATGTTCCTGCAGCACGTTTTATTACAGCTGATTAACTGATTTGTAGTATTCTAAGTGCATAATCTAATTTTAAAACGCAGTCCCAAACATCCCCTTAAACAAAACTTTTTTGATACATGATTTAAGTAAATAGTTTTTGCTCAAAGTTTTGGCATGGTGCTTCTTGATTGTTGTTTCAGATATCACAGAGAGAATCAGATGAAGAACAACTTGACGACATGACTGAAAAGGATTTTGTTACTTCAGCGGTTTTGGTTGAAGATATCGCAGTCACAGAGGAAGAACCATCAGAAACTTTACCTGACATTAGCAAAGAAAGTGAGTCTATTAGGCAAATATCCATTCCTCCTCCGGGAGCTGGACAGAGAATATACGAGATTGACCCCCTATTGACAAACCACCGTCAACATCTTGAGTACCGGTGAGATATATTTTAGCTTTTGAATAATAGGACAATTGTTGAATGTGAAAGTGGGAAAACGGGTCACATTTTTATACGGGTCAGGTTGACCTGAAAAAAAACTTTTTCTTGCAAAATAGTCTTTCTGTAAGTGATTTATTGTCAACTATGGTTGCATATCTAATGTTACTTAATTGATATACAAACTTTCAACTTGGTTCCTTTTAAGCAGCTTTTTTAACATATTTGTTTGACTCGTTAGGGATTAGCCTGAATCGACTCATTAATAAGTAAATGGGTCAAAGTTGACACCTGCAACCGTAGGAGTTTGTATGAAGAATTAGTGTATTAATTTCACTTAAATCGTGGTACTTATAATGCTTTATCTCGTCATTCAAACTAACTACAGGTATTCACACTACAAGAAGATACGTGAGTCAATCGACAAGTATGAAGGCGGTTTGGAGGCGTTTTCTCGTGGGTATGAGAAGTTAGGTTTCACTCGCAGGTATTTCTGAGATAATGTTCAGTCTATTATATTATGGATGTAGTTATTCTAGTTGAAGCATATTATTATGAAATAAGATCCCGATGCTTTATTGCCATTTTATTTACATCTATTTTATTTCTAATTTGTAATGTATAGATACTCTATTGCCCTTTATATTCAAAAACGCAATCATTTACAATACATCAGACGTCCATGTTTTATTTCCATAGAGTTCTATTGTTGATAATTAGTTATTTGGTGGCGACTCTAGTGTACTAATCTTCATGGGCTTTTTTCTTTTCCAGTGACACGGGTATCACCTACAGGGAATGGGCACCTGGAGCTAAGGTTTGTTATTGTCTCTTTTACGATTTGAACTAAGTTTCTTCTTTGATCGTCGAAAAATGAGCATGGTGGGTGGGTTGTGTAACGTGTCAAAATGGGCCAGATCGGGTCAGTTTACTTAATAACATTGTCTATCCTGTTGACATCTAACAAATAACGTGTCTAATGATTACAAAGAAAACAGACCTTGTTCCAATAATAATTTAGTTGATTTGATTAAATATTAGATTGTATGAACTATGGAAACTATTTGGGAAAAAATGTTACTATGTTTTTCATCTATATGATATGGGGTAGTAAAACATAAATTCTTGAAATTGTTTAGCTCATAATGGTGTTAATTAGATATACATTCATAATAATACATTTCTTAGACACCTACGTTATCTTTTCCTGAAGATTACATTGACTGACGCTATCTTTTTTGAATCATAGTCTGCTTCGCTAATTGGAGATTTTAACAACTGGAATCCAAATGCTGACGTTATGACCCGGGTATGTTGATGACAGAATTGTCTTTTTTCCTTTTCCGATTTGGTACATTATTGTGGCTATATATAATTACGTCTATCGATCCCAGATGGACTGCGAATATGATTTTCTACTATTGAATGAGATGCCTGATAAAAGATACAATATGAATAATTTCATTTTTGAACTGTTAACATTTTGAATATGACAATGTCAAATGTTGATGTCGGATAGTAATATATTTGAATCTCAGATTCCGAATTGACTTTATACTCTTTTGGGACAAAGGGAGTATAACTTGTAACTTGTATATCTTTTTGTATATGAACAGAATGAATTCGGTGTTTGGGAGATCTTTTTGCCGAACAATGCTGATAATTCTCCACCTATTCCTCATGGTTCTCGAGTGAAGGTAATGATCTCTCAAATATGACAAACTGAAATTCCTTGAACACGTAGTTGTAGAAAGGAAGATGGCATCACAAACTTATGGAGGCTAATGTTATAAACGAATGAAACCATACTTTTTATTTGTTGGTATGATTATGACACCCTTAACTTGACCCTGACATTGCAGATTCGTATGGATACTCCATCTGGCCTTAAAGACTCTATTCCTGCTTGGATCAAGTTTTCTGTACAGGCTCCTGGTGAGATTCCTTACAACGGAATATACTATGATCCCCCGGAAGAGGTACTTCTCTCTTTTTTTATTTCTTTCTTTTCTTCTCAAAAATCCATCTTTACTTTTTTTTTGGGTATTGGTACTTATGGATTATTTATGAACAGGAAAAATACGTGTTTCAACATCCTCGGCCAAAGAAACCAAAATCTCTTAGGATCTATGAAGCACATGTGGGAATGAGTAGTACGGTGCGTATCTCCTCCTCTCATGATATATAACTGAAACTCAACTGTTTTCTTTAGTGTATATCTTGGTCAGAATTCATGGATCTGCAACTACGCCTAACAAAATGTTTTTCTCCAATCAATGTTAACGGCATGTTATTATCACAGATAGTGATTATATTTAATCTGGTATAGGAACCGATGATCAACACCTATGCCAACTTTAGAGATGATGTCCTCCCTCGCATCAAAAAGCTTGGTTACAATGCTGTTCAGATCATGGCTATTCAAGAGCACTCCTATTACGCAAGCTTTGGGTAATTTCTCAATAGTCATTTGGATATGCATGTGCATTCATGTTTATGGTTATTGTTTATCTCTAAGCGATCAAATTGGAAAAATTCAAGATAAAGCTAAAAATGATATGTGTCAAACAAGTTGACTTGCTTTTAGAAGTTAGATTATTGTTGCAATAATATAGCTTTTGCTATCTTTAATGGATTAAATGTATATCTACTTTTTAGAACTCGACCAGAAGTTCTTGTGGTCAAAACCAAACCGACCCTTTTTGGGCCGTCATAAAATATTCCCGGTCTTGACTAGTAACACGATTCTCCCAATTTTGCCACCTCATAAGTTTATGAATCAACTGCCACATATTGGATCAATGAATGTGTATTGCATTCTTCCTCTATTTGTTGTTGCAATCGGTTTTTGTAATCTGCATATTTAATGTGATGCTGTAGGTACCACGTGACAAATTTCTTTGCACCTAGCAGTCGTTGTGGTACTCCAGATGATCTTAAATCTATGATAGATAAAGCCCATGAGTTAGGCTTGGTCGTTCTCATGGATATTGTTCACAGGTAATTATTATTTGATTGCTACGTTATAGATATTTTTATACCATTTTTTATCATCTAAATACACACTCCTGCCACCATACCTATTAGGCTATCATGTTTATTCAAGTTTCTATCACTCTGTACTTAGTAGCAGTTCTTCGTTTTTGGACTAGTATATGAAACAAACTACTACTAGAGGTGGTTGGGACAAATAAATTTGGCTGAAGTTTGCCTAAAAATAACACCTTGGAGAGATTTTCTCAATCCATGGGGCCCATTTAGCCAAATCTTATTATTTAAAAAGTTATACTCATTTGAGTTTGATATGTTGCGAAGTTCTACTTCCACCTGTCACCACAAATTTCTTTAGTGCATGACAGCCTTTGATATGATGTTTTCGCTTGAAATAAGATAAAAAATGAAACAAGAATTGGCAGCATCTGTTCCAAAAAATAAAAAAAATTGAACCATTGATACATATTGTAATTAGCTAAAATGTAATTAGTTGTGTGCAGCCATTCATCAAACAACACTTTAGATGGTTTAAATATGTTTGACGGGACGGATAGTCACTACTTTCACTCTGGAGAACGTGGTTATCATTGGATGTGGGATTCCCGCCTTTTCAACTATGGACATTGGGAGGTAACATAAATTTCTAAACTCAACTAATGGTGAAATTATTTCGTCAAATGGAAATTAATTTATGAATATTGTCTCAGGTATTAAGATATCTTCTTTCAAATGCAAGATGGTGGTTGGATGAATATAAGTTTGATGGATTCAGATTTGATGGTGTGACCTCAATGATGTACACACATCATGGTTTACAAGTATGACGCGCATATTGTTTCTAATTATAAAAGTTGAGCTATTTTGAGGTAGTTTACTCTCCCTTATACTGTTGAGCCAATTTTTAATAAACAAGTTTTCTGTTTAGGTAGCCTTTACGGGAAACTACAGCGAGTATTTTGGTTTGGCAACTGATGTTGATGCTGTGGTTTATTTGATGCTGGTTAATGATCTTATGCACGGTTTATTTCCAGAGGTCATTTCTGTTGGTGAAGACGTATGTTCTTTTTTTTACTTTACCAATTCTTTAGCTTATATATATTCAATGTTTTTCTTGTACTAATTAAATGCAGAGGTGGCACAATGAGTGAGTTGGGGTAAGGTCAAACGGGGCTGATTTGGTTTTAGATAATTATTTGATGAGGAGCTTTGTTCTACAAGCAATCAAGTCCTTGTTTGGCAATTCTCACGTTTCTCTTTGTTTTTAAATTCCATTTGTAACGTAAATGTTGTTGCATTTTTGTTCGATAATGAAGTGGGGGATGTGTTAAGCAAGATTCCAGTGTTTCCATTAAAAAAATTTACTGAAAAATATAGAAATATAAGCTATGGTATATTTGGCTTGTAATTGGTCATCTTAAAATGAAATATTCGAGCATTTTCGGTTTTTCCTATTTTCTAGATAATAAATACTCCTTGGTAATCTACATATATTTTATGCCGTGCAGGTGAGTGGAATGCCAACATTCTGCATTCCTGTGCAAGATGGTGGTGTGGGATTCGACTACCGTTTGCATATGGCTGTTGCTGATAAGTGGATTGAGCTTCTCAAGTATGTAATTTCAAGTCCTTCAAAGTTATTTCCTTATGCATGACATGTTTCGTATAAGCATATTTATACATGTTGATCCGGTAAGGCAATAATTGTTTCATGGTGCATGGGGGATGGAAGTAAAAGCAGAGTATTTATTAGTCATGGTAAATCAAATGAGAATAAGAAGGCCTACTAAAACTGAAGTTAGCATACATATAAGATGGCATATCATAGCGGGTGTTTGAATGTATGTTTTAAATAATTATATACAACTAAAGGGATATCGGGATGTGCTTTTCTAAAAGTGATCATGCGGTTTTCAATAATCAACTCCATTAAACTGATAACTGATTGTAGGGGATATAGATAAGTAGCTAAATGAGTTGGCAAATCTCCAAGAACAACAACATAGAAACAAGGTAGTTTTGGGACAATTTCCTTAATTTCCACTAAAACAAATTACGAATAAAAAGGAAATGGGAAACGTGAATAAACTAGTTGATGTAATTGTGGTTTTGACCACTTAATTCTCCTAATTGCATGCATAGTCATCGTACGAAGCAATGAAAGCTTTTTTGATAGAAGCCTGATATGAGATGGACGATCTCCCTAGACTTAATAAAAGAGAAACTAGACTTTGAGAACAAATAAACGTGAAACATTTTTCTTCTCTTCTTTTTATTCATCCAACAAATTTCAACTTAAGTAAATACCACGTGCCTAAAACTTAGGAACGGTTTTCTAACGTGGGAAGTAAATGAAAACGTAAATCTCTAATGCACTTTGGTGTTGAACACTTCTCTCTCTAAATTTCTAATACCATGGTAGTAGTAATAGAGAATTGGTAAAATTCTCTCCTTAGGAACTCGAGGTCTTCTTTTGACCCAGTTGGCCAAAGGTTGGTTCAGTTCTTAGGTGAAGAGCTTCGATTTGTTGGCGTTTAGTGGAAGTCGCTTAGTAGCGTCATTGGCTTGCTAACTAAGCTTGTCTTCTATGAGTTTTGCCTACCCAATGGCTTGAGTGATGGTGTGGGGTAATAGAATGGTAAGTTATTGTTGTATGTCATGCCGAAGTTCAGAGAGGAAACAATTAAAAGTGCCTTCGTGGAAGGCCGCCAACACAATTGCTCAATCTTTCAAACTCTTACTCTAAATGGAAATGGTTGATGTTTAGTAGAGTTTAAAAAATGTAGCTTCATAGTTATCATATGTCGATGGGCGAAGTCGGGTTGCTAAGGCCATAAGTGAAAGTGTCCCATGTATTGGGAAGGTGGTTGTTGAGGAGGTATTTGTACCAACTTAGAACTTCATCTCAATGACGGAATGCAACAATAAAGAGATGTTGAGGGGTTGCGATATTGTAAAAGGTAAAGTAGCGATCGGCTTGGCAAAGTCAGTCTAGTGGGTTTGAGCCATTAATGTTTGGAAGGGTGATCTTAGGTCGGCGTATTTGCAAACCATGAGTGGTGGTGGTGTGCCTTTTGGTGGTTGAGGGAATATTTTTTCAAGTTTATTTTTTTAAGCCTCTTTTATCAATCGGTACTTTCATTGACCAACTTCAACGCCGCCACAAATACACCATGGCCACAACACCCGACACCTTGAACAAAATCCTCCAAGCAACCAATGCCAGCTCCGCCACTACCTCAAAACTTCGTGAAATTGACAAGATCATTGTAAACTAACTCGCACATCAATTAGAACAAAACAACACCTTCCTCTCCGCCATAAGACAACAGCACCACCCTTCACATTTTACAATATTTCACCCCCTCAACGTCTCTCCATCGTTGCTTAACGTGGGACGCTTCACTCGTGCCATTGAAACCCAATTTGGCCCATCCACATACGATAACCTTTAAGCTACACTTTTTAAACATACCTCGACATGACATACAACAAGAACCTACCATTCAACAACCCCACACCATCACTCAATCCATTGGGTTGGCAAAACTCATAGAATGCAAGCTTAGTGACCAAGCCAACAACTCTAGTAAGCCATTTCCACTTATGCAACCAAATCAGCCTTTGTTAGTGGTTCGTCCTCAACCACTTCTGACGCTACCAATCAAGCATTCACTAATGTATGTGAGCATGTAATCTCGATTCATTGCTCCATTTCGAAGACACAGAAACATAAAGGACCAAACTTGCTCGTTGTAAACTTAATAACCGAATAGCGGTTATGTTAGTTAGTTAGTTATTTCTGGTAGTTAGTTATGGCGGTTAAAATCCGAACCATTGTGTCGTTTGGTTCATGTCCATTCGATGCCTATATATACTTGACAATATGTATCATGTAAACTAGTTTTTTTCGATTAATAAGTTATCTAGTTTTACTTTGCAATTTCATATATCGACTCTACTAATATTTGGGACCAACATTTGGCATCAAGAGCCTCACGCTCGCTACAACAAAACATCAATTCATTTCCAGAAACTTTCATTTTAGCGAGACCAAAAGAAACCAAAGACGAAACAACACGCTGAAAGTCTTGTTTCACAAGAAAAGAACGCGACATATATATCAGATATACGTTGCCCGGATAACTTTAGACGCAAGGGAAGTAGTGCATGACCGTACTTGTGTAGAAATTGCATTCGACAAAGAACCAAACGAAGTGGTGACTTGAAGGTTTGTGTTGGCTTGATCCTGAACGCAACAAGAACAAAACAAAGAAAACTTTGTTACAAAACTTGTTGGCATTCAAAATCATACAGCGAAACTAAGACCTCTTTGTCGTGGACAAAGGTGGAGAAGAAGACATACGTTGGACAAAAAAAAAAGGGACGTTGCTTGGATTGAAGAGAAGGGTATACCGAATAAGAAAACAATCAAAGATTGTTTTGGAACAACGCTCGCAATACAAAAGGACAACAACAGGAGCATTTTGATCACTTGCTCGCAAGGATACCGTGGGTATT
Source organism: Chrysanthemum seticuspe (assembly GCA_019973895.1). Lineage (NCBI taxonomy): Eukaryota > Viridiplantae > Streptophyta > Magnoliopsida > Asterales > Asteraceae > Chrysanthemum > Chrysanthemum seticuspe. The sequence continues at coordinate 77,218,727 of BPTQ01000002.1, read as the reverse complement.
TCTGTAGGTTGTTGTAGATACGGTGTGGAACAAAGAAGAAGTGGTATTGTGGAACGCGGACAAGCAACGAGGGCAACAAGGACATAAGCATACGCTTTCACTTGTTGACATACTACCGTCGAGTAGTAGAACAAAGACAAGCAATTCGCTTGGTCTTTTTGAAAGAAAATTACCGAGAGTAATTTTTTGAAACACTTTGTGTATCCGAAACTTGAAAACAAAGAATAACAAAAACTTTGAAAGTTTACCGAGAACTTTTAAAAGTTTTGGCAAGATTAGCCGAGATAAAGAAATCAAAAGCAAAATTTTTTTTGCAAGTCGACACAAAAGGAAGGACAAGGTGGTACGTGGAGTGGTATATTTTTGAAGAAAGCAAGTCGATAACATCAATAAGGGTGTACCGATTGTTTTGGAAACAAGAACGAGGGAAAAGGAAAACATAGTTGGTATATTCTAGTACCGACAAGAAGGGAATACGCGCGTGACAAACACAAGGTCACAAAATCTCAAACTTTTGGATTTCCTTTCATATTTACAGTATAGATACTTAGTTTATACTATTAGAAATCCATAGTTCCATATTAGGATTCCCGGATAACTATTTCTGTTCCCGTAGTATTAAGTGATACCACTAGTTAAAAATTCCCATACGAATTAGAAAGTGAAGATCATAAGCACTATCAAAATGCCCGGTGACGATGCGAGTGGCAGTAACACTGCACCAAAACCCGTAACCCCTATGACACAGTATCAATGCCTAAACTCAAAACCACAAACTACACAGTTTGGACTATACAAATTAAGGTGATACTAGAAGCACAAGGATTATGGGAAGCTATAACCTAAGGAAAACACGCAAGTAGATGATAAGAAGGATAAGGCAACAACCGCCTTCTTATATCAAGCATTAACCGAAGATGTGATCTTACAAGTAGCAAGTTGGAAAACAGCAAAGGAATTATGGGATTCATTGAAAAAGAGACACGTTGGAGAAGAAAAAGTGCAACAAGCACGATTACAATCACTGATGATTGGATTTCAGACCCTTTAGATGAAGGAGGATGAAACGGTGGATGCATTTACAGCCAAATTAAACTGCTACGCCACGAAGGCTAAAGAATTAGGAAAAGCGTTGGATGAATCACTTTTAGTACGAAAACTATTAGATTCCACACCAGATAGGTTCATTCAAATAGTAGCATCCATAGAACAGACGAATGATCTCGATGACATTACGTTAGATGAGATCGCTGGAAAACTTAAGGCATTCGAGGAGAGAATAAAACTCCGAAAGGGAGGACAAGTAGAAAGCCAAGATAACCTATTATTCGCACAAGGCGAACACTCTAGAAATAAGAAACGATTTACCAAATATAGAGGTAGATCAAACTATTCACGAGGAAATTGGCAGAATAAGGGAAATAGAAACAACTCGAATGGAGGAAACTCATCCCACACAGATAAAGCAAATAATGGAAAACGAGGATAGGATAAGAGTAAAATTACATGTTATAACTGTGGAAAACTAGGACATGTAAAGAATGAATGTAGAAAACCATCAACAACTCAGGAACAATCAAACCTTATCTTAGAAGACGATGAACCATCATTACTAATGGCTACACACGAAGCTGAAGAAATCTTGTTAAATGAAGAACAAGTACACCCACGAAAATATGCTACGACAGATGCTAGCATATGGTATTTAGATAATGGTGCAAGTAATCATATGTCGGGCATCAAAGGCCATTTTAAGGAAATTTACGAAAACATCACTGGACGTGTTCGTTTTGGAGATGGATCGTATGTAGAGATAAAGGGTAGATGTTCCAATATTATTAGGATGTAGAAACCTACAACAGAAGATGATTTCGGATGTTTACTACATTCCAAACCTCAAGAGTAACATACTTAGTCTAGGACAACTTACACAAATAGGTTGCAAGATCATCATGGATGGAAATTTACTGACTTTGTATGATAAGAACAAGAAGTTGTTGATGAAAGTAGAACGATCTAAGAATCGACTTTACAGTATTAGATTACATATAGTAGCACTAGCAGCATATCATGGATGGCAAGTACACCACTTAGATGTAAAATCAGCATTTTTACATGGAGATTTTTACATGGAGAATTGAAGGAAGAAGTCTGTTACACAACCTGAAGGTTTCATTCAACAAGGAAACCTAGGAAAAGTCTACAAGCTAACTAAAGCTTTGTATGGCTTAAGACAACCACCTAGAGCTTGGAACGTGAAGCTTGACCAAACATTAAAGTCATTAGATTTTAAGAAATGTAATCTCGAACAAGCAGTCTATACAAAGAGAAGCAAGACTTCTACACTTATCGTTGGAGTATATGTAGATGATTTGATAATCACGGGCACTCCAAAGAAGGAAGTAGACTTGTTCAAATCCCAGATGGAAGATAAATTTGAAATGAGTGACTTAGGGTTGCTAGCATATTACCTTGGGATAGAAGTTACACAGACAGGAGGAGAGATTACGATCAAGCAAACTGGATACATCAACAAGATCTTAAAAGAGACAAGCATGACAGACATTAATGACACGAAGACACCGATGGATCCCGGCACTAAGTTGGTCAAGGCGGAAGATGGAAATCCAGTTGACGCAACTTATTACCGAAGCTTGATACCGAAGCTTAATTGGAAGTCTCAGATACTTACTGCATACAAGACCAGATCTTAGTTACTCAGTCGGACTACTCATCAGATTTATGCAAGACCCAAAGGATCATCACCTGAAGGCAGTGAAACAAGTAATCCGATACATCAAAGGAACGAAAGACCATGGAGTAATATACAAGAAAGCAGCGACAGTAGTTATGGAATCAATACAGATGAAGGAAAAGGAACTACTGGAATAGTATTTTACTTTGGAGAGTCACCTATTACCTGGTATACTCAGAAGCAACCGACAATAGCGCTCTCATCATGTGAATCAGAATTCACGGCGGCTACTGCAGCAGCATGTCAAGCCTTATGGCTAAAGCGATTACTCAGTGAATTAACTGGATTAGAAGAAAAGAAGATAACGCTTAGAGTTGACAACGTATCAGCTATAGCACTTGTAAAGAACCCAGTTTTTCATGGAAGGAGCAAGCACATAGACATTCGCTATCATTTCATTCGGGAATGTGTAGAGAATGGTCATATCAATGTGGAACACGTAAGTGGAGAACTTCAAAGAGCGGATATTTTAACAAAAGCCTTACCAAGACTCAAGTTCGTGACTATGCGACAAATGCTCGGAGTTCAAAACTTAGGACGAAGCAACGATCAAGATTAAGGAGGAGAATGTGAGCATGTAATCTCGATTCATTGCTCCATTTCGAAGACACAGAAACATAAAGGACCAAAGTTGCTCATTGTAAACTTAATAACCGAATAGCGGTTATGTTAGTTAGTTAGTTATTTCTCGTAGTTAGTTATGGCGGTTAAAATCCGAACCATTGTGTCGTTTGGTTCATGTCCATTCGATGCCTATATATACTTGACAATATGTATCATGTAAACTAGTTTTTTTCGATTAATAAGTTATCTAGTTTTACTTTGCAATTTCATATATCGACTCTACTAATATTTGGGACCAACAATGTAATCCACCTAAATTTCTTCTTCTTCAATCACTACTTAGCCACTTCCGACATTACCAATCAAGTGTTCACCAATGTAACCCCCTAAATTTCTTCTTATTCAATCACGATACAAACCCACACCCTCAACAAAATATACCTTGTGGTAGACATTTGCGGTGGAATATGACGATGTCGAGCCTTGAGGACAAGGTCCATATTAAGGACGGGGGTATTGATACGTATTGGGTCCATGATCCCATGCAAGCTTAGAAATTAAGAGGGACTTGGTCATGCATGCATTTAGGAGAATTAAGTGGTCACCGCAATTGAATTAGCTAGTTTATTCACGTTCCCCGTTTCCTTATTATTTTCCTTGTTCGAAAGAGTTCTCCGAAAGGTTAGGCTAGTGCCTAGTGGTGTTACTTTCAAGTTTTTATTTGTAATTTGTATTAGTGGAAATTAAGCAAGAAAATTGTCCCAAAAGAACCCTGTTTCTCTCTTGTTTTTCTTGGATATTTTCTAACTCACTTGGCTACTTATAAATACCACTAAACCTGTCAAACATGGCTCAAGTTCTGGTATTCATACTGGTCTGAAACATATCATAGAGACCAAGTCCTAAGGAAGAATCCACCCACCATCTCCATGTTATATACACGCATGCTAAAAAAGAATTTAACCTCCTCCATGTTCTATGCATGCACATGAAGTTACTAGTGCATGTGCATGCATAATACATGGAGATGGAGTGCATGCATGACCAAGTCCCTGTTGGTGTCAGTTTCCCAGCAGCAGGGTTAGATAATCAATCTTCAGCAGATATGCTCAACTGTTCAGCAGAAACAAAACAAAAGTCAGCAGTAACAGATACCACTTGGTGGTTACCGGATATCACTTGGAATCGTGTGATCACTTTCCAAAGTAAACTATTCGACCCTAATGCCTGGGTATCACGAATATCTACTTGGGATAAGACCAAATGCAGTTAGAGAATTAGGCACAATTCTATAACCCTTGCGCTTATAAGTGTTTAGTGTTTTCTGTGTGTTCTACATGCATAAACAGATCTCCTATTTATAGGAGGTTACTCTCAACCGTTCAAATGGAATTATGAGGATTAATCGGCCCATTAATCACCTCATAACTGTCCCCATTATAGCCGTTAGTGGTTACATGACCAATTAAACGTGGTCATAAAGAAGTTGTAACTGCCATTTAGCAGTACTTTCCATAAGCAGTACTTTCCACTTACTTTCACTTGCAGTGGAAATACAGCCTTTCATAGCACTAGCAGTGGAAAAACTGCTTATCAGTACTTTCATAGAACTAGCAGTGGAAACACTACTTCAGTGGAAACACTGCTTATCAGTGAAAACCACAAGCAGTACTTTCCACAAGCAGTACTTTCCTCAAGCAGTACTTTCTACTAGTACTACCAATACAAACCACTATAAGAGTCAGGGTGTTCATGGAACTTATGGGTGTACACTCCGTACCTCCTAACCCATTACAAGGTGTGAACTAATCCCACAAGTGCACTAAATTTTCCAACAATCCTCCCCAAATTTAGTTCACTTCCTTTGCATGAAAAATAAACATCAAGCAAAACATGTGCATAAACGAAAATGTCCTGAGGATTGAATTTCCATCTTAGTAAATTACACGTTCAAATATTCGAGAATCAGGGTGTTCTAAGAATTGAACCCTTCAACCCATTTGAATACCTGAAGATAAAATACACACAAGTTTTCAAACACTTAACAGCTCCTGACACTATACAAGCCATGTGTCCATATCCAATTTCATAAATGTTGTAAAAGCTAAAAGTCCAAAGCTTCCTGAAGCGGCAAAACTTCAACATTTACATAGGTGGTTCCTCTTTAGTCATGCTCCTGCCAAGCACTTTTTCAAAGAAAATATAACCATTAAGAAGTAAAGACTTCATCCTCCTTTCAGCAGGTTCTGAGCACAACCTTGGGATGTAAACAAAACATGTGCTCCAGTCCACTGAATGTTCAACTTTCCACATTGAACTCAGCTCCCAAGTTTCCTTAGGAGGGAGTTGGGTGTCCTAGCATTCAGTGACTAAGTTGGACTTAAACCCATCCCTTTAGCAGACTTTATAACCAAGTCTCTAGCCAAACCCTTCGTCAAGTGATCAGCTAAGTTCTGTTGAGATCTCACAAACTCTATAGATACCACCCCATTCATGATAAGCTCACGAATCATGCTATGTCTGACACCTAAGTGTCTAGACTTACCATTGTACATCTGGCTATAAGCCTTAGCCAATGTAGCTGCACTATCACACCGGATAGAAATAGGTGCTATAGGTTTAGGCCACAATGGAATCTCAAGGAGCAAGTTTTTCAACCATTCAACTTCTTTACCAGCAGCTGCTAGAGCCACAAATTCAGATTCCATTGTTGAACTGGTGATGCAAGTTTGTTTCTTGGATGCCCAAGAAATTGCACCTCCACCAAGTAGGAATACCCAGCCACTGGTAGACGAATTGTCTTCAGTGTTACTAGGATTACTAGTATACCCTCTGAACTGCTTGCCAGTGATGAGCACTAGGATTACTAGTATACCTGCTCAATTTTCCCACTGCAAAACCAATATCAGGTCTTGTACAAGTCATGGCATACATCACGCAGCCAATTACCCTAGAATATTCAAGTTGAGATACAGCCTTGCTATGATTAGGCATCAGCTTCTCACAAGTATCCATAGGTGTACTCACTGGAGTACAATCAAAGCAATTGAATTTCCTCAGTACCTTCTCAATATAATGAGACTGAGAGATAGAAATTCTATTACTTTCATGTTTAATCCTTATACCAAGGATAACATCAGCCTCCCCCATGTCCTTCATGGAGAACCTTGATGACAAAAAATCCTTTGTCAGGTCAACCTGATTTTGGTCAGTGCCAAAGATCAACATGTCATCAACATATAGACAAATGATGACTCCTTTACCAGATTCATCAAATTTGCTATATACACATTTGTCAGCTTGGTTAAGAACATAACCACTAGACAAAACCACTTCATCAAATTTTTGATGCCGTTGCTTAGGTGCCTGCTTAAGTCCATAAAGAGACTTAATCAGTTTACACACCTTGTTTTCATTACGAGGCATGATGAAGCCCTGAGGTTGGTTCATATAAACCTCCTCTTCCAATTCACCATTCGAGAAAGCAGTTTTCACATCCATCTGATGAATAACCAGATTGTGAATAGATGCCATAGCAATTAGCAGTCTTATGGTACTGATACGAGCCACAGGGGCATAAGTATCAAAATAGTCTATTCCTGACTTTTGTTTAAAGCCCTGAATGACTTGTCTATCCTTGAACTTTTCAATAGTTCCATCTACCTTCATTTTCCTTTTGAAAATCCATTTGCAACCCAAAGGTTTGCAACCAGGAGGTAGATCAACCAACACCCAAGTGTTGTTGCCCATGATGGAATCCATCTCATCATTGATTGCTTCTTTCCAGAAGGCAATGTCCTGGGACTTCATTGCTTCTTCAAATGTCTTGGGATCATCCTCAACAATGAAGCAATAGGAGTATTGGTCTGAGACCTCATCCCTGGTACCTTCAACTAAGTATAGTTGAAACTCAGGTCCAAATGACTTTGGAGTCCTAACCCTTTTGCAACCTCATCAGGGACCACTGATGGTTCATCATCAGGTAATGAGTTCCATTAGGAATCCTCTGACTTGGTCTAGGAACTGATGAGAATCTATTCTCATCGAAGTCTGCATCCCTTGATTCAATAATGGAGTTAATTGAAACATATTCATTAGGTTCAATAACATAGAACCTAAAAGCCTTGGAATGCTCAGCATATCCAACAAAAATGCAGTCAATTCCTCTTTCACCCAAAGTCTTTTGCTTTGGATCAGGGAGTCTTACAACAGCCCTACAACCCCAGACCCTGAGATAGTTCAGGTTGGGTTTCCTTTTAGTCCAGAGTTCATAAGGGGTAACCTTGTTCTTTTTGTTGGGAACCCTATTTAGCAAATAGCAAGCTGTTAACATAGCTTCACCCCAGAACCCTTGACTCAGTCCTGAATAGGACAACATGGAATTAACAATCTCCTTCAGCACCCTGTTTTTCCTTTCAGAAATACCATTTTGCTGAGGAGTATAAGGGGCAGTCGTTTCATGGATGATTCCAACAGACTGAAAGTACTGAGTATCCATGTACTCACCTCCCCTATCAGTCCTTAATCTTTTGATCAAAGACCTAAGTTGTAATTCAACTTCAGTTTTAAACACTTTGAATTTATCTAATGCTTCATCCTTGGTATGTAACAGATAGACATAACAAAATCTAGAAGCATCATCAATAAATGTCACGAAGTACTTCTTATTCCCCAAAGAAGGAGTGGCATGCAAATCACACAGGTCACTGTGAATAAGCTCCAAGATCTTAGTCTCACGACTAACACCCTGAAAGGGTTTCTTGGTTATCTTGGTCAACATGCAAGTTTTACACTTTTCAGTGTCCATGTCAAAAGCAGGGATTAAACCATCCCTAGACATATCTTGCATTCTTTTATAGTGAACATGACCAAGTCTAGCATGCCAAAGGATAGAATCAGTCTGATCATATGTGGTCACAAAAGCTGAAATAACATTGTCAGTGGTAATATTAAGCCTGAACATTTGATTACATAAATAACCAAAACCAATAAAAACACCACATTTAGAAAGAACAAATTTATCAGATTCAATAACTTGTTTATATCCATGATTATTCAAAACACTACTTGAAACCAAGTTCTTCCTGATATCAGGAACATGAATAACATTAAACAAAGTTACAATCTTTCCAGAACTAAACCTAAGATCTACACAGCCACGACCATGCACCAAGGCTGTTGACTCATTTCCCATGTGAAGAATAGAACCATCATTCAGTGACTCATAAGTCTTGAACCAGCTTCTATCTTTACACACATGAACTGTTGCACCAGAGTCAACCCACCACGCAACATCATCATCCTGCACATAAAGATTCATACATATGTAACATAATAAATCTGAAAAGACTTATTAAACATATTCTGACCTTTCAGTGAGTTGGCTGAACCACCACTCCCTGAACCATTAGTGCCTGATCCATTGGCTTTACCACCAACTTTAACACCCTTGCGGTCCCTTTTAATGTGACCAGTCTTGCCACATTTCCAACAAGTAGGTGTTGCCTTCTTGTTAGGATCTGCCCTTGTGTTATCATGAAATTTGCGTTTGCCTTTGTTGTCATTGTACCTGGTGGAGTTGTTATGCTCCACCATATTGACAACAGATGGTCCAGCAGCATTGCCACTCTTTGGCTTGTCATTATCCTGCACTTTGAGAGATTCCTCAATGCGTAGATGACTGCCTAACTCAACGAGAGTTAATTCCTCTTTCTTATGTTTCAAGGTATGCTTGAAATCTTTCCAAGAAGGAGGAAGTTTATCAATAACACAAGAGACTGAAATAGCCTCATCCATGTGCATATTATGTTGTGTAAACTTTCCAAGTATTCCAAGAAGTTCATTGTATTGTTCCATAACTGGTCTTGAATCAGTCATTTTGTAATTTGTGAAATTACTAACAAGGAACTTCTTACTTGATGCATCCTTAGCCATATATTTGGCATCCAAGGAATCCCACAGTTCTTTGGAAGATTCAAAGTTCTGATAAATATCAAACAGAGAATTAGACATACCATTGAGAATAAGACCTCTGCATATGTAGTCATCATTCTCCCACTTGCTCCTCCTCCTGATCTGCTCAACAGTAGCATCATCCCCATCATCAGGAATTGGAGTAGTCAGCACATAAACCACACTCATGCTTGACAGCAAGAAGTGCATCTTCTTCTGCCACCTCCTAAAGTCCACCCCTTCAAACTTGTCCAGCTTAGCAAAGTTTGAAGCCATGTGTTTCATTGCAGCAGTTGCCATTGATTATCACAAAATAGTTTACTTTGATTGTTGGTGTCAGTTTCCCAGCAGCAGGGTTAGATAATTAATCTTCACAGATACCACTTGGTGGTTACCGGATATCACTTGGAATCGTGTGATCACTTTCCAAAGTAAACTATTCGACCCTAATGCCTGGGTATCACGAATATCTACTTGGGATAAGACCAAATGCAGTTAGAGAATTAGGCACAATTCTATAACCCTTGCGCTTATAAGTGTTTAGTGTTTTCTGTGTGTTCTACATGCATAAACAGATATCCTATTTATAGGAGGTTACTCTCAACCGTTCAAATGGAATTATGAGGATTAATCGGCCCATTAATCACCTCATAAATGTCCCCATTATAGCCGTTAGTGGTTACATGACCAATTAAACGTGGTCATAAAGAAGTTGTAACTGCCATTTAGCAGTACTTTCCATAAGCAGTACTTTCCACTAGCAGTACTTTCACTTGCAGTGGAAATACAGCCTATCAGTGGAAAAACTGCTTATCATTACTTTCATAGCACTAGCAGTGGAAACACTGCTTATCAGTGGAAACCACAAGCAGTACTTTCCTCAAGCATTACTTTCTACTAGTACTACCAATACAAACCACTATAAGAGTCAGGGTGTTCATGGACCTTATGGGTGTACACTCCGTACCTCCTAACCCATTACAAGGTGTGAACTAATCCCACAAGTGCACTAAATTTTCCAACAGTCCCTCTCAATTTGCATGGGGTCATGGCATGAATTGGTTGTGCCCTTGTGAACCCAATGCATATTAGATAATGTTGGAGGAACTGTTTTTTTTTTCATTTCATTAAGTTGCATTTATCACTTTCAAAATACACATAAAAAACCCGTTGCAATAAAATACAGACAATGTTTATTTGATAATCTTACTGGCAATATAGGGACACATGGATTCTTAGAAAAAAAATGTTCTGAAACCTAGGGCTAGAGTACTCGCATTATACATGAGAATTTGTGATGAAGTTGCACCTTGAACATTATGGTACTTTTTGGCAAAGGTTGAGGGACGAAGATTGGAAAATGGGGGATATCATTCACACGCTTACCAATAGAAGATGGTCAGAAAAGTGTGTCTGTTATGCCGAAAGTCATGACCAAGCTCTAGTTGGTGATAAAACTATTGCATTCTGGCTTATGGACAAGGTTAGTAATGTTTACATTGTACTTCACAAATTTAATTATACTTCATATTGGCAATTGGGTACTTTTGACCTGTATATTTGTAAAATAATGTCATAACTGATGGGTATGTTAGTAACAATTTTAAAATTCCTGTGGCCATATAAAAATCAAGTGATAGTGCGTTGATTTTAAGTGTAATTTTCCCTTCATCTAATCATTCATGAGACCTAATAGTTATGTGCTTTACAGGATATGTATGAATTTATGGCAGTGGATAGACCAGCGACTCCTCTAATAGATCGTGGCATAGCATTGCATAAGATGATCAGGCTTATTACAATGGGATTAGGTGGAGAAGGATACTTGAATTTTATGGGAAATGAGTTTGGACATCCTGGTAAGACTATGCCATATGGTTATTTCATCTATATTTTTAATTTTTATGAAAAGTATAATCTTCCTAAGTTATGATGACCTTATTTATGGATGTTAATATATGTCTCCCCTTTTATCAGAGTGGATAGATTTTCCAAGAGCCGATCAACGCCTTCCTGATGGGAGATTTTTACCTGGCAATGGTAATAGCTATGATAAGTGTAGGCGTCGATTTGATCTTGTAAGTTCATCTATATAATATAAGATCAAGTTACTAATTTGACACAAAAACGTTTTAGTATTTTCTCTCCAAATATTCCTATTATAACATTGTTCATATCTTTTAATGCAGATCTATCCTTTTTTCCTACAAATAATAAAATTAGTCACCCATCTTGATGTTATTCGAAAACTCATTTACTGCAAAAGCCAAACTTTGAACATTTTTCTTCTGAATAGTTGAAGTACCGTTTGATATATCTGTTAGCTGATATAATTCAAATCATATGCATAGGGGGATGCAGAGTATTTAAGATACCATGGGTTACAAGAATTTGATCTAGCAATGCAGCATCTCGAAGAAGCTCATAATGTAAGTAAATTTGTCTGCAAGTTGACCATTTTTTTTTTCTTTTTGTAATGTGGCTATATAAGTGGCAGTTTCGACCCATTTACTTATAGCAGGATCGTACTGGGTTATGTTTCAACTCAAATGGGTCCAATTAAATTTTTTAGATATAAGAGGAACGAATGGTTTAAAGCCGCTCCCAAGTCTATTTTGAACTCTTCAATCGTTATATCTAAAGATTAGATAATCATTGTAATATTATTGTTGGTAATGCTAAATGATGCATTATCTATATATTTAAAGAACAAAAAAAATGGACAAAGATTGAATGGCTATAACCTAAAGCCATAATCTGTTGCGCAACCCGCCCAGCAAGCACGTCTTGATTTCTCTGGTAGATTATAATGTAAACTAGATTAACTATTGCTGTGCAGTTCATGACTTCAGCACACCAGTATATATCACGAAAACATGAAGAAGAAAGAGTAATCATATTTGAACGAGAAGATTTGGTTTTCGTCTTTAATTTTCACTGGCACAACAGTTATTCAGACTACCGTGTAGGCTGTTTACACCCTGGAAAGTACAAGGTAAACTTTGTTCATCTTTAGTTATTTAGTTACTCTTTATTTAGAAAGGTTTACCCTACCAGAGTTGCATTGTAGACAAATAAACAATAGATTTGACTTTTTGTCTTCTATAATTGAGCTGTTATATTAAATTTGTTAAAATATTTATAGAGATTATTGTCGACCATTATTTATATATCCAATGAACTAGGCATTATATTGGAAAGTCTGGCTAGTACGTAAAGGAACATATGTAATCCACTGCATGTGCCTACCGTGAAAACAAATGGCAGTCTTGTAGATTAACTAATATAAATAGCATGTCATTTACTACATTCGGATAATTATGAATTTGATACTGGTAGAATTTACCGTTGCCGCACATTCGGCTAATTATGAATTTGATACTGGTTTTCTTTGCCGCACAAATCTGAATCCACCACTACCTTAAGTGTTGTTACTGGCTCAACTTTTTGTGTTTCGAACATAAGAAAGTTTATGCTTCGGCTGTTTATAGTTATATAGCTTTTGTCATTTTAATATGCATCAAACTTGACAACCCTAATAACCTTTCAGATTGCCCTAGACTCTGATCTTCCGTTATTTGGAGGCTTTGGCAGACTTGATCACAATGCGGAATTTTTCACCTTTGTAAGTGATTTCATTCTATTTCCATTTCAAGTAATGTGCGTAAGCCTGTGTTATACGCTTATAATCAGATGAGCTGATAAATAAAGATATTTGATTAAAAGTGAATAACACAAGTTCTTAAATATTGCCATGAATGTATGTTCCCTAAATACCCTATGAATAGAAGTTGACCCAAACCACGTTCCCTTTACGTGCAATTTTCTCTGATTTAAAAAAATTGATCATTAGTTTCTGATATCAAAACTATAAACCTTTTCCAGGAAGGAGTCCATGATAGTAGGCCTCGATCTTTCATGGTGTATGCACCCGCTAGAACTGCAGTAGTCTACAAACTCATAACTGATGATGTCGCACCCATTGATGTTGCTAAGTAACTGCTATATGCCTACATCTTGTAAGACCATGTACGCAAAACAGCCATGGCTGACCATGAAAAAAGAGGCAAAATTACTTAAAAGAAAAGAGAAGAAATACTGCGGGTGTCGCAGGGGTCAAGTTGGTGCTTACAACGCTGGGATTTTAAGGGAGAGTTTTGGTGATCTAGTTGTTATTAGTCCTAATAAAGTACGATATATAGTTGATGTCTTTGAGTGGTTAAGATCTTCGTCTCAATGTATAGTCTTAGAAAACAAGTGTTTTTACACTGAGATTGTAGTCTATACGCTAATACTCTCAGTAAATAAATAAATGTTCTTTTATAAATATTGATCAAGCTAGAGTGGAAGTTTGATCAGTTACGTAGGTTTATTATACAAAGAAGTCACTAAAGTTTGCGTGAAAGTTGTAGTTTCAAAGTACTGAACTTATGAAAAGCACACACTTCTATGATTTCAGTGTTAATCGGGTAACTTGAACGCACTTTTTTTTATATGTTAAGTAACATAAATGTCGTGTTTTTACAAGTTCATTGATGTTAGATTTATAAGATCAAATCTCCTGCTTAATTCATGTTTCTATATGAGACAAATATTAATACTTAGTATATGTACTTTTATTTAAGCAACCATGATCTTATATATGATCATGTGACTGCATAAGTTTTAGAATGGGTAAATAGCCCAACAACTTTAGATAGTTATCATAGTTTGGTCGATTTTAGGCAGTTATTATAGTTAGGAAAAGCACTTGTAACAGTTACATATTAAAGGGTGTGTCTGTTGGTTCACATCCCTTTTGTCATACTTGTTCACTTGCTTTTTATAGGACTTGTATTTGACAGTTATCATATATCAAATTACAGATATATCTTGTTTATTTTTCCCTCCATATTTTATATACACTGCACAAAATATCTCTGCACAATTCTTGCACTTATCACAGTTAACTTTTCTGCACAACAATAGTGAATACTAATTCACATATTGGTGGCAAATGGGCAAACCACTATGGGAGAGCCAAAAGCCTGGGAGATTCTTGAACAACATATTTCAAAGAGAATTCATACAGAGGCAAGTTAGGAGAGAAAGTCAATCAAGATTCGAAAGATGCATCAAGCAAATCTCAAATGATTGTAAAGAAATGTTGAAAAAGAAACTGTAGGAGATTGAAGTGTATAATCATGCACTCCCACAGACACAAAGCAAGGTTGAAAGACACAAAAGATACATCTGCTTTGGATGTGGGATTAGAGGACACATTGTGGCAAATTGTCCAAGCAAAGGGAAGAACAAAGCAATTGCAGACTTTGAGAAGAACACAGAAACACCAAAGACTCAAATCCTATATCCTGAACACATCCATCTATCCACTGACTTCATGATAGAAGGCACTGATGAAGAAGGTTGGGACAAGATTTGGTATATAAGCAAAGGGCTTGACAGGCATGTTTGCACAAACATTAACCTGTTTACAAAATTGATGGAGAAATTTAGTGTTGAGAAGAATGAAGATCTACACAAACTCCTATTTATTCATGGTATTAGTGAAGTGCAAATAAGGATAGGATCTGAGATAATAATCATTCCTGGTATACTCTATACACCATATGTAAGTCTCAACATTCTTTCTACAACCCAATTGGAATCTCAAGGTCTTAACTTGACATTCAAAGGGAATAGGTGCAAAACTGTTCCCATGTTCAAAGATCCATCTGAATGTCAATTTGATAAGAACAAGATGAGACAGATGCAAAACAGATACATGGAAGATTTTTTCAATTTACTTGATGAAAGTTCTCACCATAAGGAAGAAATGAAACTGATTGATACCATACCACATGAGGAAGACTCCATCCATGTGAAAGGTGTACACTATCCAACCCAAATTACTTCCTTTAATGATTATGTTTCATTTCTTGACTTACTAAAAAATGATAACATCATAAGTCAAGAGTGGGACAGTTTCAGAGAAAAGTTCAACAAAGTCTTTAAATGGTTTTATACTTTCTATCTCAAAAGAAACCTACCAGGATCCATACCACCCAGAAACCATGGTATAGAGATCCTCTTAATGGATCTTTATAAACTTGTTGAAACACTAGGGGGATACCTAAGTGTAATTTTCTCAAATGATTTTGGATACATGATACGCTTATGCAGCGCGTTCGGGGTCAAAGGAACTTCCTTTTCGTCGAGCAAGTTTTTCAACACCCTAGGCAGTGAACCTAATCGTTGTAGTGTAGTATTAGGGTAAGCCATGGGTATTGATATCGTTCTCTAGGGGAATAGGAATGCTAGTAAGAAGTTACTACGCTAAGGTTGGGGTTGAGGTATATTATTTTTTTATCTTTTTTATATTTTTTAGAAAATGGAAAGGTATGAATCTCGGGGTTTGGATTTGGGAGTTGGTATTTCTACCGATTACTCTACTATTATCTAATCTAATTAACTAAGCTAGGGGTAGTCTACGTCTATTGTTGTGTGCTCGTATGATGTTTAAAAATGTGTTTACTTAGATTTTATTACTCCCTAGTTATCTACTATTGATGGTTGAATTGTCACGTCCTTATTCTTAACGCGTTGTGTTTCTAAGGTCGTAAGGTATGCGTTTATCCCTAACTCTTTGAAGCTACCAAAGGTTAATGACTACGAAATCTCTAGGATTCATAAACTTAACTCTAAGGTATTCTTTGGATGTTTAGCTTACAATTCCACTAGTAACTATATGCTAAGGTTCAACAAAGATTAATCAAGCATTAATAGCACAACGAATGACCTATCGTAATACTAGGCCAATCACAATTAAGATAAGAGACAACCAATCAATATTCAATAACTAGGTTTCATATTACCTAAGCAAACACACAAATAAATTAGCCGGACATTGAGAACATGCAAGCATACACACAATCAATTGAAGACATAAGTGAATCAATGAAGTAAAACACTTATCTTGATGTAAAATAGGGTATGGAACCCTAAAATACTATACAAGACAACCTTGGTTCGGTTTAGGTTTTTACTCCACAAAACTACCTCTCTAAAACTGAAAAATTCGGATTCTATATATAGTGTTACAAACTGCAACGGCGTCACTATTTAATTGTGACGCCGTCGGGTCGCCGTCATTAGGGTTTCGTCTTGGCCACGTTATCATTGTGACGGCGTCACCTTATGCTTGTGACGCCGCCGCCTTCAGTCTCTGACGCCGTCTGGATCAAATCTAGGCCGTCTGAACTGCGACACCCTACTCTTTTAAAACCTGATGCCGTCACTTGTAAATAAGCAATTTGGCTACTGAGTCGTCACAAAATATGTTGCGACGGCGTCGCAGTTAAACACTGACGCCGTCCCCTTCAGTTCTAGCAGCCTGAGTGTCTCGATTCTTGACTTTGGCCATTCTCTTCGTATATTCGCGCCTTTTCGTCCGAATAAGTGTCATTCCAGCAATTTGCCTTCAAGAGACCTAAAAAGTGAAAAGGAACGAAATTAAGTAATAACGGATACAAAAGTGATCAATTAAGGGCTTAAATGACCCCTCAAAAATGTACCTTTTAAATCCTTATCAAATATCCCTACACTTGGTATTTGCTTGTCCTCAAGCAAATGTGCTTTTAGCCAATTGATTTATAAGTTAGGGGTCATGAAGCATTAGTTTAGAACGATTCACAACACATATAAGCCCCGCAAAAGTCATAACAAGCACGGAAATTACATACTAGCACCTCACATGGGGTGTTTGGATACTCACATCTCTCGGGTGTATATGAAATATAAAAAGTTGGAAATGGAAGATAAACACTCATTAACTGGTCCTAGTACATAGATTACCATAGGCTTGAGACTAGATCAAACCTCCATCGCTTTGGCGTAAGCACCTAGGAAAAACTATCCAAGAGGTCTTTTAAAGGGTTGAAATATTAGGCTTACGGTAGGGAAACAAAGGGTTTGGTGGGATAGGCGATTTAGTGGTGGCAAGTCAAAAATCTTTATGTTACAAGCATGCGAAGAATGGCGTTGCTAAGCCAAGACTCGGCACTCTAAACTATAGATAACTGAAACAAACAAACATAAATTTAAAGATAGATGTAGGATGGTAGCCCGTATGTTTTTTTTTTCATTTTTTTTCACACTCTATTTTTTTCTTTTTCTCTTTTTCTATTTTTTTCGATTTTTTTTATACACTTTTACTCTACCATCCTCTACGATAACATCAAAATAGTAGGGATTTATAGGCACATCCCTACACTTGAGTTTTTATTACTCTAACACTAATTTGACCCGAATTGAAAAGATCAAAACACTTGGAGTACATTATTACGCAAATAAAGGGAATTTGAATTTAACGTTCCCTTCCCGTCATTTCATAAACTTTAACTTTTCCCATGAGTCCCAATCGTCCCAAAACTGTGTACAAAGGATATGACTCGACTTAGCAACTTATTCAAGAAACTAGATAATTGAACTAAGGGTTTAGTGTGATAACAATAATGCACTAAAAGTGAGTGCATACAAGGTAGGCTAAGGCGATTTGGGTGTACATTTGGGGGTGGATTGTAAACAATGCTCTTCATTGATATTTCGGAAAACTGAAACATCACGAGAACCGCGAAAAGGATAGGCTATGAGGGGTTAACTAGGGGTATCGTGTACTAAAGATAAGTACAACGCAAAGGTGTGGGAGAATTACTCAACCGATGTGGAAGAAGTAATTATATTACATGTATCAAACAAGGGTTATCCTAATGCCTCTTATCATTTAGTTATTCCTAACTACACAAGTGTAGTCTTACTAGCGATCTCGGAATGCATCACAAAAGAAGTTCTAGAATCTATTATACTACCGGTTCACACTCGAAGCATTAAAGTGGAATGCTTTAATTCCTATAAATCTAAGGGCGATCCTCACATTTTGGGTGGAATTTAAGTGGTAAAGGGTTTTTGTGCTAGTCATATAACTTCCTATCCATGAGACGCTTTATTAAGACTAATGGCCCACTCCTACATGTCATGAAAAATTTTAAATTTGGTGCCAAAATTACCCTAACCAATATTTCTCATTGTTTATTACACAAATGAAATTGGACAAAGCAAATAGTCAAGGATAAGCATAGTTTCAAAGTTCCCGTTTTATTTTCCCTCCCTACACTTAAACTGAACATTGTCCCCAATGTTCCCCGAAAGTATCAAAGTTATGATAATGGAAGGTAATTAAAAACGAAAGAAACTAGTACTCCCCTGATTAGCTCGGTATGATCCGTGTGAAGTAGTGGTTACATCTTTCTTCAAGAAGAATGTTTGCGTGAAAAGCTCCTTCCAATCTTATGTATCTTCTTCTTGATAAATTAAACTTGCACACTTGAAGAAAACAAACGAAACCTTCGCGTAAAATCGGCGGTAACAATATATATATGACTCTACTAAACTAGGATATAATGCTTGTGGAATGGATGTCTACAGATTTTCTGGAAAATTAAGACCTGGAAATTTCTAAAAATTTATAAGTAGCTCAGAAAACGAGAAAAATTAATAAGCTGTTTCTACTCCTCCTGACGCTGTCAGGTTATCCTGACAGAAACTGGTCTGCGATTTTCTGACAAATTTTTATCTTTAAAATCTGGAAAAATTTCTGCAAAAACATCCATCATGACTCAATACAAGCATTTGACTCGAACAAACACACATGTATATCTTTTAATTAATTGAAATTCTCATGTTCACGTTTCTTTTGAAAACATGTGTAATCCTCCTTACACTTATCCCTTATGTAAAATACCTTTATATGTAATTAAGACGAGGTTAAAGACAAAATAAAGCATTTTTACAAATTTAAACATGAGAATAAACAATCAATAAAAGATACACGACACACAAAAAAGCAAACAATTAAGCATGGGTTGCCTCCCACGAAGCGCTTTTCTTTATTTATGAGTCTTGTAGCTAGACTTGAAGTCGTGCCCCTACGTACCGATATAAGTAAGCCTATCCTCTAGAATATCACAAGGATCAAACTTATCATTTAAGTTCCTAGTAGTACGTTTGGTTCGATATGCCTTTTCAAATTTCTCTCCATCGGGGTCATAGATCGTTATCCTAATGTGCCATTCTCCATTACCATCACTAGGCGGTCTATCCCAATTCCACCTATGCTTAGGCTTATCGCTCTCAACTTTCCACTTATTCATGACAAGGTTGACGGGAAAGCTTCCTAGGAACTCGGTCATCTTCCTAAATACTAAGGCGTCCTCGAACGGGTTCACTTCCATGTCCCTAGCCATTTCTTTTTCATGGAAAGTTGCTTTACTAACAAAGGCTTCATCTAGATAAAAAGGTCGTTGAGGACCTATGAAATCTTTGTTAATCCAAGGTACATATCTAGATTGTGCTCTATCCAACCTAATCTCATTTGGGATTTCCTCTTCTTTGTAGTAAGTATGCTTTTTGACATCGTAAATTGACCTAGCACTCCCTTCTCCTACCACTATTTTGGACATCTTACAATCAATGATGGCACTAGCGGTAGCTAAGAATCTTCTTCCTACAAGCAATGGGCATGTCGAGTCCTTATTCATGTCTAGCACATGGAAATCCGCCAAAAGAGTCAATTCTCCTACGTGTACTACCATGTCTTTTATTATCCCTACCGGATATGCTATACTACCGTCCGCTAGACCTAAGATGGTTTCCGTTGGTTCTATCTTACCTAAGTTAAGGTTTCTATGAAGGGACAGCGGAACAAGACTGATGCATGATCCTAAGTCGGCTAGAGCATCGAGAGGTTTGGAAGTTCCAAGCCTACACGAAAGAGTGAATAGCCTAGGATCGTCTAATTTCTTAGGTAAATTATTTTGCACAAAAGTGGACCCATGTTTTCCAAGTCTAAGTTCTAGCTCATATTTTTCTTTTAAAGCATTATAATAAGGTGCATGAGCTAAGACTTCAAGAACCGGTTTTTCTTGATGGAGTTCCTTATACTCCTCCTCTAGATTAGGGTTGGGTTCTTGGTTGACGGGTTTCTCAAGAGTAGGTTTTACCAATGGGGCGGGGCCTTGGTACCTCATTTTGGATTGCTTGGAACCCTTGTTGATAGCGTTTACCGAGTGGACCGTTGGGTGTGAGGGGCATGGATGCGCACTCTCCCATGGTGAACAAGAACATGAATTCGATGAAATCGAACTCACTTTTGGGTTCTTTATAGTATCACTTGGGAGTGCTCCAATTTCCCGGTCATTAAAGGCTTTTAAGAGGGCAGCAAGCTTATTTGTCATCTCGTCTTGTCGTCGCTTAAAATCGTCTTCAAGCTTAGTCAATCGAGTTTCTTAAGATGACATGAATCTAGATGCAATTGCCTCAAGACTAGTGGGGTTCCCGATGTTTGGAGGGTTGAACCTATTAGGTGGACTAGATGAGCTTTGGGGTGTGATTGAATTTTGGTTCCACTTAAGGTTAGGGTGATTCCTCCATGAGGGGTTGTAGGAGTTTCCTAAGTTGTTTTGTTCGGGCTTGAAAGTGTACCACTTCTCTCCCGCTCCGTCGGTACGCGTGGAGGCGTAGTCCGCAAAAGCTTGTTCGGAGAGTCTTGTGCAATCTCGAGTGTCGTGGGAACCACTACACAATTCACAAGGTAGAGTGATTTTGTTCACTTGTTGTGAAGACTTAGGATTTTCGTATGATCTCATTAGGAATTTAACTTGATCTTCTAGCTCGAGCATCCTACGGTCGGAAGATTGTGAGTCAAGGGGAGGCAAGGAGATTGCCTTTACGGTTTTGGGAAACTCACGGGGGTCATTCCAACTTTCGTTGTCATAGAGAGCAAGGTTGTTAGCCTTAATAGTTTTTTATTAGAAGTGATGGTCATTCACATTTAGGAACTTTGTAACGTGTGTTAGATATCGTGATAGAATAGTCAACGGGCTCGTGGATTGGGCTAAGCTAATTGGTTAGAAGTTATGTTAAGCTAGCCTTATATCAATCCATGTCCAATCCAATCCAAACGAGCCCATGCCAAGCCCATTAGGGCATCTTCTACTTGTACTATAAATACCCCTCAAGTATGTCATTTGAGGGGTGTGCTTGAGTGTGTGTGTGTGTGTGTTTTTCCTTGAAGCAATATACAGCTTATTGTTTTCATCTTCTTTCTCTACCTCTCTAAACATATACACGAATATACATCAAGTCACCATATCTTATCTTAATCTTTCTCTTTATTTACGCATAACAGTTTGGGTTTAACGTGGTATTCTTGTGTTCATAACGTGGGTATTTTGATAAGGTTGGTATATCTTTGGTCCTAACAATTGGTATCAATCGCCTAACAATGGTTTAGGAGTGTTTGTGTTTGTTTTGAAGGCTTACGCGTTAAGCTCACGTTTTACATCTTTGATACGCATAAAGCTTTAATTTTTGCACTCAAAAATTCAAGATTCTTGTGGTTTAAGGTTTATTTGGTGCTAAAGTTTCAGTTTTTTGCAAAAAGTTCGAAGCTTTACGCGTTTTGGTTAAGTTTTAAACTCGTTTTTGATTCGTTGGTCATTTCTACTCGTAACTTTTCTAGCCACTTTGGGTGAAAAATGTCAACATTTTTGGGTTATTCGAGTGTTTTTAAGGCTATCTGTGCAAGAGAAATCGGTTGAATCATTGAAATTTTTTTACGAGTAGGTCAAAACCCTAGTTCTACTCGTAAGAAAGTCAACTACTCATAAGGTTCTACTCATAACTTTTTGGTGCAGATTCTTCGAGCTTAAACGGTGACTCAGTGCTTCCCTCACTTGGATAAGTTTGTGGAACACTTCGACTTTTGGATATCTCTTACACTGTGATAGTGTAAAGGATTTTTGGGCAAAACCCTAATCTTACGCATAAGTTTCGACTTACGCGTAGAATACTTTACGCATAAGCATTTTTCTTACGCCTAAGTTTTCCTTACGCATAAGCTAAATCTTACGCATAACTTTTTCTACTCGTAACTTTAAACCTACGCATAAGATCCTACACCTAAGGAATCCTACGCCTAAGATCCTACGCATAAGCCTCGTCTACTCGTAACTTCCTATTTCTACGCCTAAGCTCTTTCTACGCATAAAGGTTTAAAAAAAAAAAAAAAAAAAAAAAAAAAAAAATTGGCGGGAAAACTTGAGTAAAATATAATTTTTTAAGGAGACTAAACGTTCAATTTTTACGAGAGATTCAAATTTTGGTTTAACTGTGAAAATTTTGGTAAAAAATTCAAATTTTTGGGCCTAAATTCAAATTTTTCGGGTCAAATTTGGCGTCAAAATTGTCATAACTCAAATTTTTCATACGACCTTAGAATTGATTTTTATAGTGAATTTCAAATTTTGGGCGAAAATTTTTTAAGAACCAAGGTTACGAGTACGACTTTCAGAAACACCTCAACCGAGCTTAATCTTCATCAACCACAACTCCTTTATCGTTGAATCGATCCTACATCAACTTTATCAGATCATACCTTCATCAATGGCAACTCAACAAGACATTCATGCAGCCGGTGCCGAAAACCGACCTCCTATGTTGGCAAAAGGTGGTTATCTTCAATGGACAAGTCGAATGCTCCGCTACATCAAGACCAAACCTAATGGGAAACTCATGATTAAATCCATTCAGGATGGACCCTTCCAGCCTCGACAAGTTCATGTACCTGGAAATGCTGATGCAACACCTCCCATCCCACCATCCTCTCATCTTCAAACTGAATCCGAATACACTGAAGAGGATCAGAAACAAGTCGATGCAGATGACATGGCAATTCATATTGTCCAACTGGGTTTACCAATAGACATTTTTGCTGCTGTAGACAGTTGTGAAACTGCTTTCGATATGTGGGAACGTGTTAGACGGCTATGTTATGGAACAGAAATTGGTAAACAAGACATGGAGAACAAGCTGCTAACTGAATGGGAGAAGTTTACATCTACACCAGGAGAATCCATTGAATCCTACTATGGAAGGTTTTGCACTTTGATGAATGAGCTTATCAGAAACAAGTTGGCACCCAGAACAATCGTTCAAAACATCAAGTTCCTGAATAATCTTCCAGAAGAATGGGGACGATATGTCACTATTGTCAACCAAACAAAAGACTTACATCAGGTGAACTTTGATCAACTAAACGATTTTCTGAAACAAAACCAAGCTGAAGCGAATGAAGTCAGGAAAGAAAGATTGGCAAAGAATCATGATCCATTGGCACTTATTGCTAAGACTCAAACTACAGTGAATACACAACAACAAGCTTCATCATCTTCCAACAACAACAACTTGCAACAATACATTCCACAACCACAACAACAATTCTATCCAGATCAACACTACCAGGAACAAGGAATCACTGATCCTGAAACTGACCCAGAAGCGACCTTGCAACAAATATTTTCTTTATTGGATAAAGCATTTAACAGTCGCATCGGTAATCATGCGGTTCCGTATCAGGGTAATCAGTCGGGTCAGCATATTGGAAATCAGATGGGACAGAATGTTGGGAATAGAGCAGTGGGTAATCAGAATGGAAATGTTGCAGCTCCAGTCGTTGGGAATTATGGAAATGTGAATCAGGCTAATCAGATTAAGTGTTATAACTGTCAAGGAGTGGGTCACATGGCAAGAAATTGTCCTACCAAGCCGAGAAAGAAGGATTTTGCGTATCTTCATAAAGCTATGCTGTTAGCACAAAAGGCAGAATCTGGAATGCAGTTGAGTGCTGAGGAACATGACTTTTTCGCTATTATGGATGATTTGGAAGACCTCGAGGAACTCAATGTGAACTGCATCTACATGGCAAATCTTCAGGAGACTAAGTACGACACTGACTCTGACGCACCTCCTGTCTATGACGCAAATGCAGTATCTAAGGTACCAATCATTGATCCATGCTATAACAATGTCATATGTGATATGTTTACTCATGACGAACAACATTCTGTGACGCCAGCACCTACTTATGATACATACCTGGACAATCCGAGTTGTAGCAATACTAACTCTGAAACTCCAGATGTGGATCCTAGTGGAGGCTGTGTAGCACAAAATACTGAGACTGATGAGGAAACACGTGCCTATTTTGAATCATTAATCAATAACTGTGGCATTGAAATTGAAAAAGTGAGTAAGGTCAATCGCGAAGTTAAGGCCGCGAATAAGAAATTGACCGCTGAGCTTGAGAGTTACAAGGAGCACGCCAAAGCGTATGAATTTCATACAAACAAAATGTCAGAATTAGAAATTGGTTACCGAGATTCTGTTTTAAGAGAAAAACAATTGCAACTCAAGTATGACACACTTGATGTGAATTTGAACTTGAAAATAAAATCTTTAAACAAGGAAATTTCTGATCTAAATGACCAACTTTCTAAACAAAAAGCCCTGTTTTCTGATCTTGAAAAAGAGAAGAAACAGTTGATTGCTGATTTTTCAAAACGAGAAGATTCTCTTCTTGATGAAATTCTGGATAAAAATGAAACTATCAAAAAATTGGATAATTTTCTTCTTACAACGGGTCATTCCGCTAAATCAAACAAGATGCTTTCTAATCAAGTAAATCCGATTTTTCATACTACACATAAAATGGCTCTTGGTAACAACCCTTCTTCGTTCCTCAAGAAAGCTCAGAAATCTCAGAATGTGTTGAATAATGGACAACCATTGCATGAACCCATAATTGTTCGCGATTCTCTTGAAACGTTGGAACTATCTGAGGAGAGTAGATCAAAAATGAAACAAAAGAATCCAGATCTTAAACCGATTGATTATAACAAATGGAACAAAATTAATGGAATTACTTTTGTTAATCAAAAAGGACAATCAACGTTTTCCACCACACCAAGTGTTTCAAACAAAGTGTCAACACCAGTTTCAAAACCAGTTTCAAAACCAGTTGTAGTTTCCAAATTGACAGGCCGCCTTTTTGAGGGGCGTCTAATCAAATGCAGTATAGTGTGTTATCCAAAGTATTGCAGAAGAAACTGCAAACCTAGGTCGTTCTTCCCAGCGAGGTGTGTAAACTGTAATACAACGACTGTGTGTGCTGAAATAAGCTCAAAGAATAACTTTATACATGAAACAAAAGATACAATAATATACGTACAAATATAAACAAGTATAAACAAGTATCAACAAGCACCACTAAGGAGCTTTTTAGAGCTGTTGGTAATGGTGTAAGTTCACTAATTACTCAGTGAACTGTTATGAGTGGGCAAACAACAAGCTCCTATAAACTTCTCAAATTAGCTCATGAGAGCTCAACAATCACTAAAACGGTGAGTATGATAAAGATCACAAGCTCAAGGTTCAATGAGGAACTTTTCCTAAGCTAAAGAGAATCACTCAACCTCCACTGTTTGCTTCAGTGGAAGGAGGTTAGCTGAATAAAATAAGGGGGTGAAAAAGCCATCTAATTTAAGCTACAAACTGAAAAACAAACATACACATAATAAAGAAATAAGTACTTCATCAGAATCCAAAAATACTGAATCTGTAGAATCCAATACAATTCAGCAGAATTCAATTAGCAGAATCAAATTATGCTTCGGCAGAATCAGATAAAGCACTTAAACATGAAAACTAAAAATCAATAAAAATATACTAATGAAGACAAGAAACATAACATTAAAACACTAAAAACACTAAACATAAAACTAAGTAACAAAGACATAAGAAAATAAACAATTAAATCAAAAACAGGAAAACTAAAAACAGAATCAGCAGAATCAAAAATAATTCAGCAGAACTGAAAAGTTGACTAAACCGAATTTAAAACTTAACTACTGATTAAATAAGTTAATATAAACTATAAGAACATAAAATTAACAAAGATAAACAACATTTAAACAAGTATGCAAGATTCTAGGATCTAACAACCTCAAAGTGCTCATAATGAGATTGTCAAGTGTCAAATTGACTTTCTACCATGCTACACCCTTTGGTTAGGATTTCACTGAGTCAAATAGGTTACATATAGTGTAAATCAGACAAGAACAACACCATTCACAACCATTTTCACAGTTTCATTATTAAATCCAAACAATCCTTTAATGGAACAAAATTGAAGTTTTCATAACAAATGACTGCAAAAACACTTCATATAAAATCCAGAGGTCATATTGTGTCAAAATAGTCCTATTTCAGCATAAACAAGATGTCAACCAAGTCTAAGCCTATGAACATCAAAGACTGGCATATTAACAGTCAAGTGCAACATCAAACTACAATCAAATCCAAAACATAACAACCTAAGATAAAGCTATAACATCATAAACAAACAGCAAAGAAACACAGAGACATGAAAATTAAAGCAGATAGAAGACTGAAACAGTAAAATGCAAAAATGGTAAACATGAGCTTACAAGTGAATCCAAGTTGAAACTGAGAATCATGGTCACAGAACACATCCTAAGGCTTTCCACAAAGCTTCTAAACCAAAGGCAATCCACAATTAACCTTGCTCCATGCAGTTTCACCAAGATCACTTCATTATTTTTGGTTTTTCATTGTTTTTCTGATTTTAGAAACTAAACTTGTTTTAAGGTCTCTAAAAGCTTGAAAGCTTTTGTCAGGAGCTTATGTGAGCTAATTGAGTCCATAAAACAACTACATAACAAGAATTTAAAATGGCTGAAATTTAAATGAATTTAAACAGAACATGAAATTTAAAAGATACTTGAAATTAAACTTAAAATAAGTTTTCATTACACTAATTTAAGAAAGACTACAACATTAAAACTGTAAATGACAAGTAATTTAAAGAAAGCATTTAAAATTACACTACGAAACCATTGGCTATTCCAAGGTTATTTAACTACTTGACTAAGGCTAGATTAGCCGAAGTGTTTTTCTCTCTTCCTTCTCCTCTCTTTTATAACCTTCTGAGTTCCCACTAGCATTTCAATCAAATCCCACTTTAATTCATGTCCATTGGATAAGCAAAAATCATCCTAGCCGTTTAAGTGACTTTTGGCGCCAAAAGTGCTACTAGTAGATTGAGGCAGTTCGGCTGTAATTAATGCTTCTTGTTTACATGTAGAGGTGGAGGGGACATGTTTGGTAGATTTAGAGGTAAAGTGGTGGAGTTGATAGCAAAAGTAGGGGATGTGATGGTACAGGGGAAGGTAAAGTTGTGGGCTGGTATAGGTGTGCAGGAAAAGGTGGTGAGAGAGGGTAAGCAAGTGGAGGTGGAATACCAGGGAGGTGGAAGGGTGGTATGGTTTTGGTGGGGTATGTGAGGGAGAGGGAAAACAGGAAGTTTGGTTTGACTGGTATTGACCAGATATTATTTAAGAACCAGATATTATTTAGTGGAAGTATCTGCTGAAACGTTAGTCTTCGGCAGAAACCATCATCGCACTATAACTTCAGCAGAAACCATTGATTCAGCAGATTTAGAATAGGCTTCGGCAGAAACTATCAGTATTATCAGCAGAATCGAACTGTTTCACTCTTTTTTGTACCTGGTTCACATAAAAACACATTTTCATGATATTTGTAACATTTATATGGTCATTTATGTGTTTTTGGTTGTTTTAGTGGGTTTAAACAATATAAAATATATGTGTTTTTAGACACATATCACAAATCTCTTTCGAAAATTGAACAAATGTCTTCAAACAATCCTTTTAACACAAGTGATACTAGAAGCATTTTAGATGACGTTAAAACTAGAATTGGGTATCTTCAAGAGACTGTCAAGTCTAAAACCAATATTACAACTAACATCTGGTTTACTCGTCATGATGACGAAACAAAAGAGTTTTTTAAAACCCAAATTGCCCCTCTGTTAACTGCCATCAGTGCGAGGGTAATTCATGTTGAACAAGCGCTTTTGAAAGAAACAGCTGACTTTGTCAAGGACCATAAATCCCTGGTAAAGCAAGCTAATGAATGTTTTGAACACGTCAAAGTTTTGGAAAATTTGAATGATTCTCTCTTCGAAGATGTTATGACTACCGATATCATGTCCATCATTTTGCAAACATATTCTGTTGAAGATCATGAAAGACTCCAGTCTGAGACCTCCGAAATTGTTTCAAAATATGAAAAAGCTCTTATGAAACTTGAAAAAGAAAATGTCTCATATTTTAAACAACTTGATCGCAAAACTGAGGAATGCAAATATGACAAATTGTCGTATGAGCGTGCCTACAATGACATGAAAGCGAAAAATGATCTTTTGAGGGCTCAGCTGGAAAGTCAAAAAGGAAAGGTAGTGGAAACTGTGATTAAAAAACCATTGACTGAGGAGAAAGCAAATGATCCCAAACAGGTTTCCAAACCAAAAATGTCTATTTCTCAGTTTGCTCCAAAAGTCAATAAGAAACATGATTTGTCAAAAACAGTCACTCCACAGTCCCTGCCTATTAAAAAGAGAATTATCAAAAGTTTTGAAAAAGGAAAAGCAATTGCTGAAACACCAAAAGTGATTACACCTGGCATCTCTAAGACTAGTACACGGAATGTGACCACAAATCTAGTTAAAGAATCTGTTGGTTCTAACGACATGGTCAACAATCACTATCTAGAAGAAGCTAGGAAAAAGGCACAGACTCGAAAAGACGGAATTCTAGGTGCAACATCTAGGGTGATGAATCCTACAAGATTTCAAGGCACTGCTAGTAGTAGTAAACCATTACCTAGGAACACTCTACAAAAGACTAGGGATTGGCTTGCATCTAAGAGTAGTTGCGCAACAGAAAATGCTATGCCCTTAGAAAACAACACTAGGAATTCTAGGTCCTTTTCGAACAAGAATCAATTTCCAAAAGACTGTAGTGACAAAGTTAAAGCTGCTGTTTTAAACAAGAATATTGAATTTGTCTGTACTACATGTAAAAAATGTGTCTTTTCAGCTAATCATGATGCATGTGTCTCACAATATCTTAAGAAAGATAATTCTCGTGCCAAGGCACAATCCACTAAGACTCCAAATGGAAACAAGCCCGTTGATAAAAAGACAAACAAACAGACACCTAATAGGACGATCTCTTCCGGACGTAGTTTTTCTAAAACTGAGTCTTCCGCTGCATCTGATAAGAAAACAAATCCTAGATCTTACCTTAGGTGGATTCCCACGGGAAATGTTTTCAACAAAATAGGTCTTAGATGGATTCCCACAGGAAAGATTTTTGATACTTGCACCAACACAGATAATAGTGACAATCATTCGGCTACGGAAGTCAGATCCACTACAACCGTTGATAGTGATCACCCTCACCGTGAGGAATCATGTACTTCTAACACTATTATTTGTGAAAATTCTTCTGTGGATGCAGGTACTTGTAAAAGTGTCGAAGGTTCATATACCCCGTGTGGTAAAGAAGAACTTTATGCCAATTTCGCATGTGGAAATCCTTTTCTACTTCCACTCTTAACTCCACTTTTACTGGTCCCAACTTAATTTCTCTTTCTTCAAATCTTCTTTGTAAATATTTTTTGAAAAACAAAATACAAAATTTGAAAAACCAACAAAAGCAAAATAAAAAAATAGAAAACTTTCAAAAAAAAATACAAAAACAATAGAAAATCAAAAATCCAAAAATATTCTTCTCACGACATGTCTCTCGTATAATCGATATTTTGTACGTTTCTAGAAATGTCATTCAACAATGATACGGGCATGTACAAATGCTTGAGCGAGAGTTCGTTAACTGTTTTCTAAAACATGTCGTTTCTCAAAATTTCTTCATAAAAAAAAAACATAATGGCTTTCGTATACTTCAGTACGAAACCCGGACTTCAACATAATGGCTTCTGAACACATCAGTTCAGGACCCGCGCTTCAAAGAAAGGAAAGTGCTTAACCAAATCAAAGGTTTTAAATATTTTTCAAAGCACTATTCCTAAAATCATAATGGCTTGTAAGTATTTCCGCTTGCAACCCGATCTTTAAAGAAAGGAAAGTGCTACGCAAAAATCGATTTTCATAAATATCGAGCACTTATCCTAAAACAAATGAAGATAATTTTCCTTCAATATCTTCAAAAGATTTTTTAAAATCTTCATCTTGCGTACCATTGATTCGAAATTTTTCAAAAAGATTTTTCAAAATCTCTCACATTTGGTATCAAGATAACTCCCTCTAAACCCTTAATTGATTCTAAATTTTCTGTATGAAAAATATGCTTTCGTTAAGGGGGAGTATAAAACCAAATTGTTCCAAAATTCATGCTAAATCAGTTTCTCTCCAAATGTTTTTCGAAAAACATATCTTTTAATCATTTTGTTTCAAAAAAAATCATGGATATGTTATTTTTGAGGGGGAGAAATGTGA
Organism: Chrysanthemum seticuspe; assembly: GCA_019973895.1. Lineage (NCBI taxonomy): Eukaryota > Viridiplantae > Streptophyta > Magnoliopsida > Asterales > Asteraceae > Chrysanthemum > Chrysanthemum seticuspe. The sequence continues at coordinate 77,188,179 of BPTQ01000002.1, read as the reverse complement.
TTAAAATGTGATCAAAAGGTTTAATGATCGTTGTTTGAATCTCAAAAGAGCTCGACTCAGTCGTAACCAATGAATTGACGAGAAATTAAAGTCAGGAAATATACCATTTCGAGAAACTTTCTATGGACTTGACCAGGACGGGTAATAATTTCAAGCTAGTTCTCTAGTGATGTAAACGTGTCTAGAATCGGTCTAGTTTATTTAAAGTCGATCAATTCAAATAATGCGAACTCTACCCTCTATGTGCAAATTTCTGTCAAAACTTATAAGCACATGTGAAGGGGGAGTGTTTCTGAAAATACAAAACTCACGGAGTGTTTCAAACATGTTTTCTATCATAAACACTCTGAGAGATTTTCAAGAAAAATGGTTTTATGGCAACAATAGGACAGTCATGGAGTTATAAGGTGACTAAGGATAGGAAATCCGTCCTATGATCCGCCAGAGCCGGAGGGATCTACCCAAGGACATCACATATAGTTAGTATTAGAAGTCCTTAGGAATGATTGAAAAAAGGAGTAATGTGAGAAAGGAGAAAGAAGGGGTTGAAGAATTAAAAAGAAATGTAATGAAAAAGGGTGAAAAGAAATAGCCCTCCATATTCAACCTTAGGGCAGAAACCGGGTTCAATTCATCTGCTACTGGTTGTCACTAAGTTGACACTGGTATTGAAGACCAAGACGTCATGGACCCAGTGACGCACTGCACTAAACCTTCTAGCCACTCAATTCCTCTTAAAAGGATTTTTTTCATTCTCACTGGGAACCCTACATAATCTATCGACTTTCTCTTAGAGATCGTTGGTATTGAAGAAGGAGACCCTCTCCCTAGTCTCCGCTCAGGAAAACCAAAATGCACTATTGAGTCTAGAGCCACGAGATTCATCAAGAGATCTCATAGGAACACTTGACATGACATCGCTTGTTGTTCATCAATAAGGACACAAGTGATATATTCTAGAGTCCTACGCAGATCTTAGCAATCTGCCAGAACATTTATGAGAGGTTTCACAATTGTGATCCTCAGTGATTGAATGGAAACTCCTGCCAGGGTCAACATCAAGCAGCCCTGACAGCAGGTCACTTCGGTAACTCCCTGTGGATTACGCTTAGTGTGTCTCAAACGATCTACAGTCGTGGGGTGATGCTTCGGTGTATCTCAGTGACTCATCTGAACTGTAGGTGTATTTCGGTACATTGCGTTATCTCACTTGTGGGACTCCAGTTCAGGAACGGCCTCTGTGAGAATTAGAGACGTGTTTTCACACTATGCTGTTAACACCCTCGAAATTCAAACTTGTAAGTGCCGGAATCCGCTTATTACTAACCTGTTTTATGTTTTCTTCTTATGAAAGCTCCGGAGCGGATTGATCGTGCAGATTCTCCACATGCTCATACCAACAACACATGAAAGTTCTCATCAAAATCAAAGGCAACAAAAGTTTAAGATGATTCTTCGTCAATGTCAAAGAATCTACAAAGTTTAAAGACTCGAGAACTACATCATTGGTAACCAAAATTCAAATAGAAGTGTGAGCATGGTGGAGAAAGGCGTGGAGACACCTAACTAACGAAGTTGACAACGACAGACAACCACATTATCTGATCACAAAGCATGAAGGAACAAAGAATCAAGACTATTTTATATCTACACACAAAGTTCAAGCTCAAGGAAAGTAAAGATCTTATCAAGTGGAGCATATTTTGAATGACCACCCCTTAGGGGGAGATTGTTAGCCTTAATAGTTTTTATTAGAAGTGATGGTCATTCACATTTAGGAACTTTGTAACGTGTGTTAGATATCGTGATAGAATAGTCAACGGGCTCGTGGATTGGGCTAAGCTAATTGGTTAGAAGTTATGTTAAGCTAGCCTTATATCAATCCATGTCCAATCCAATCCAAACGAGCCCATGCCAAGCCCATTAGGGCATCTTCTACTTGTACTATAAATACCCCTCAAGTATGTCATTTGAGGGGTGTGCTTGAGTGTGTGTGTGTGTGTGTGTGTGTGTGTTTTTCCTTGAAGCAATATACAACTTATTGTTTTCATCTTCTTTCTCTACCTCTCTAAACATATACACGAATATACATCAAGTCACCATATCTTATCTTAATCTTTCTCTTTATTTACGCATAACAGTTTGGGTTTAACGTGGTATTCTTGTGTTCATAACGTGGGTATTTTGATAAGGTTGGTATATCTTTGGTCCTAACAAAGGTCCTCTATTATACCCCACGATTCTTCCGCGGTGAGATCACTAAGTTTTCCACCGACCGTTTGGTCAATGGATTGCTTAGTGGAGAAGTTGACATGATCGTAGAAGAGTTGGACTTGAAGCCAAAGATCAATGCCATGATGAGGGACTATATGGAGTAAGTCCTTGAATCGAGTCCATGCTTCGTAGAGAGATTCACCTTGACGTTGTTGGAACATCAAGATATCATTCCTAAGCTTAGTAGTTCTCCCCGGTGGGAAAAATTGAGCAAGGAAACGAGAGGTGAGATCATCCTAACTTGAGATGGAGCCGGCGGGAAGTCGCTCAAGCCAATTACTAGCTTGGTCCCGTAGAGAGAATTGGAAGAGACGCAGACGCGTGGTCTCCCGAGTAGTAGCATCGAGGTCGATGGAATCGACAGTTTTAAGGAAATCCTTAAGATGCTGATTAGGATATGCGGAACGAAGTCCATGGAATGCACATCCGTTTTGCACAAACCTGATGGTGTCAGATTGCAGGACCGTAGTTTGGGCTTGGTCAAGAAGCTCAATGGTGTTTCTATAGCCTAGGTGGCTTGGTCTTGATTATTCACTAAGAGTACGGCCTCTTGGCGGGTCATTTGGTGCTGGGTTGATGAGTGGTGGTTGATTATCACCTTCCATGATGAAAAGTGATGGGAAGGTCACGAAGAAGGGGGATAGACTACAAGGAAGCTAAAAATAAGAAAAAGCTTACTTGATAAGAATCAAGCAAGGAAACCTAAACGAGGTAGACTCCTAACTAGCTATTCTATTCCTCGGCAGCGACGCCAAAAACTTGATACGCTTACACATCGCGTTCGGGGTCAAAGGAACTTCCTTTTCGTCGAGCAAGTTTTTCAACACCTTAGGCAGTGAACCTAATTGTTGTAGTGTAGTATTAGGGTAAGCCACGGGTATTGATATCGTTCTCTAGGGGAATAGGAATGCTAGTAAGAAGTTACTACGCTAAGGTTGGGGTTGAGGAAGATTATTTTTTTATCTTTTTTATATTTTTTAGAAAATGGAAAGGTACGAATCTCGGGGTTTGTATTTGGGGGTTGGTATTTCTACCGATTACTCTACTATTATCTAATCTAATTAACTAAGCTAGGGGTAGTCTATGTCTATCGTTGTGTGCTCGTATGATGTTTAAAAATGTGTTTACTTAGATTTTATTACTCCCTAGTTATATCCTATTGATGGTTGAATTGTCACGTCCTTATTCTTAACGCGTTGTGTTTCTAAGGTCGTAGGGTATGCGTTTATCCCTAACTCTTTGAAGCTACCAAAGGTTAATGACTACGAAATCTCTAGGATTCATAAACTTAACTCTAAGGTATTCTTTGGATGTTTAGCCTACAATTCCACTAGTAACTATATGCTAAGGTTCAACAAAGATTAATCAAGCATTAATAGCACAACGAATGACCTATCGTAATACTAGGCCAATCACAATTAAGATAAGAGACAACCAATCAATATTCAATAACTAGGTTTCATATTACCTACGCAAACACACAAATAAATTAGCCGGACATGGAGAACATGCAAGCATACACACAGTCAATTGAAGACATAATTGAATCAATGAAGTAAAACACTTATCTTGATGTAAAATAGGGTATGGAACCCTAAAATACGGTACAAGACAGCCTTGGTTCGGTTTAGGTTTTTACTCCACAAAACTACCTCTCTAAAACTGAAAAATTCGGATTCTATATATAGTGTTACAAACTGCGACGGCGTCACTCTTTAATTGTGGTGTCGTCGGGTCGCCGTCATTAGGGTTTCGTCTTGGCCACGTTATCATTGTGACGGCGTCACCTTATGCCTGTAACGCCGTCGCCTTCAGTCTCTGACGCCGTCTGGATCAAATCTAGGCCGTCTGAACTGCGACGCCCTACTCTTTTAAAACCTGATGCCGTCACTTGTAAATAAGCAATTTGGCTACTGAGTCGTCACAAAACATGTTGCGACGGCGTCGCAGTTAAACACTGACGCCGTCCCCTTCAGTTCCAGCAGCCTGAGTGTCTCGATTCTTGACTTTGGCCATTTTCTTCGTATATTCGCGCCTTTTCATCCGAATAAGTGTCATTCCAGCAATTTGCCTTCAAGAGACCTAAAAAGTGAAAAGAAACGAAATTAAGTAATAACGGATACAAAAGTGATCAATTAAGGGCTTAAATGACCCCTCAAAAAAGTACCTTTTAAATCCTTATCAATACATTGCTGAAATTTTTGGCCTGTCAAAAGAACATGGTGAAGAGATCAAAGACTGCTACAATCAATACTTGGATGTTTTCAAGAGTTATTACAACACTGCCAGGGTCTCATAGATTGAAACAGATGGACTTGTTTCAAAAAGCAAAATGAACTGCTATGGAGAGAATCCAGTGAAAGAACCCAAAGGCATGAACAAACAAGGAGAAATGAAGATTGAGCATTTTAAAATCTCAATGGCAAGTATCAAACAAATCAGATGAGCACTCAGAATAAGAATGAGACATCAAGCACAAGCAAGATCAAGAGGGATGAAGGGGACACAAACAACAATGCAACTGATGATTTCACCATCATCAGTTGATTACACCAAGACATAAGATAGAGATCAAGCCTGAATTAAGATCATTTGATCTTATGGGGGAGTGTTAGATTTATAAGATCAAATCTCCTGCTTAATTCATGTTTCTATATCAGACAAATATTAATACTTTATATGTACTTTTATTTAAGCAACCATGATCTTATATATGATCATGTGACTGCATAAGTCTTAGAATGGGTAAATAGCCCAACAACTTTAGATAGTTATCATAGTTTGGTCGATTTTAAATAGTTATTATAGTTAAGAAAAGCAGTCTGGACAGTTACATATTAAAGGGTGTGTCTGTTGGTTCAAATGAACCATCACATCCCTTTTTTCATACATGTTCACTTGCTATTTATAGGACTTGTATTTGACAGTTATCATATATCAAATTACACTTATAGCTTGTTTATTTTTCCCTCCATATTTTATATACACTGCACAAAATATCTCTGCACAATTCTTGCACTTATCACAGTTAACTTTTCTGCACAACAATGGTGAATACTAATTCACATATTGATGGCAAATGGGCAAACCACTATGGGAAATCTCTTGGTAATTCTAAAAAGTGATATTTGCGTATATTCTTATATATGTTTAGTAACCTCAAAATGAATGTTTCATAAGTTCTTGATGATAACTTTGAAACTTTAGTAACTTAGGAAAATTTTCACGCAAACTTTAGTAACGTATTTGTATAATAACCCTTACAGGTATGTGCCATATTTATGTTTCATTCACAATGAGATGGAGTGAGCAATAATTAGGCATATTTCAAAAGAAGAAAATTGTATGCATGCGTGCATCATTAGGCATCTTCACGGTCAGGGAATTCGATACAAGTACGAGGCCGATTTAATAATGGACCGATTTGGATTTGGATTCTTATACTACAAGTACAAAGCCACTAGAATGATTATGCCTATGTTTGGCGCGGAGCTTTTTAGGGTAATGAGCGGTGAGCAATGAGGTTTTTTTTTTTTTTTTTTTTTTTTTTTTTTTTTTTTTATTCGTTTGGCAAAAGAGCAGTGGGCTTTGCTATTTTTTAGGAAAGCTCATTTTTCAATGTTTTTTTTAAAAGCTGTGAGCGGTGAGCTGTGGCTACTGCTCACAACTACTTTTTAACAAACACACCCTATATGTTCACAAAACATCCACAACCATCTAAGCTGACCCTTGCTAAGCATACATATATTTGTTCTTTTGACACAAAAGCTTTGGATACACTTTTATGTATCAAGACTGTTGCTATTAGCCACTCGAATAGTGTCAAGAGTGGGGCTTTTATTTTTCACAGACTAAGCTTTTGTAGTCAGAAAGGTGTGGGAGCCCAACTAGTGTCTCGGCTCCCCACCAATTTCTTGTAATTCTTTTTGGTTTTCTAATGAAGTGATGTTTTATAAAAAAAAAAAATAAAATAATAATAATAATAATAATAATAATATATGTCCAAATGTGAAGAAAATGGCTACAAGTTTGTTCCTTTTGCTTTTTCTACTTTTGGGGAGCTTGATGCGGAAGCCTTGGATACACTTTCACGTATCAAGACTATTGCTGTCAGCCACTCGAATAATGCCAAAAGTGGGGCTTTTATTTTTCATAGGCTAAGTTTTTGTATACAGAAAGGAGTGGGAGCCCAACTAGTGTCTTGGCTTCCTACCAACTTTTTGCAATATACTTTTGGTTTTCTAATGAAAAATAATAATAATAATAATAATAATAATAATAATAATAATAATAATAATAATAATAATAATAATAACCTTGCTAAAGTTGTGTTGATCTTACTGGATCGTCGCCCTTGACGCAATCTGGGATGACTGATTTTATGCCAGGGCGGGCGATCATTGATGCTGCACGACGTAAACGTGTCAAATACGATGCTAAATGTGCGGATATTGGATATGGGTTTCTCCCCTTTTCTTTTTCTTCATTTGGCGAACTCGAGAAGGATGCAGTAACCTTGCTAAAGCGCATTCGACGATTTTCTATGACTCAAGACATTGGAGCGCGTGCCGCGGTTCATATTTTTAATAGGATTGGTTTTGCTATTGCTAGAGGTGTGGGGGCCCAGTTAGTTTCTCGGCTTCCCACTAATTTTTTGTAAATCCTATGAGTTTTTAATAAAAGTGTTGATGATGATAATAATAATAATAATAATAATAATAATAATAATAATAATAATAATAATAATAATAGTAGTATTAGTTTTGCTATTGCTGCTAAAGGTGTGGGAGCCCAGATTGTCTCGAGGCTCCCCACTAATTTCTTGTAATCCTGTGAGTTTCTGATAAAGTGATGTATAATAATAATAATAATAATAATAATAATAATAATAATAATAAATAACATATATGTGTTTTGATCCTAAGCTGGTTGTGATTTCTATCCTTAACATGTACTTAATCGTTTAGTTAATTCTTGATAGGTTCGATTCCACTAATCGACTTTAAGGTTCTACATTCTCTTTATGATATATTTTTTAGTGGAGGTGTTTTCTGGTGCTTACTTGATATTATCTAAACCTAATCGTGATCTAGCTCGGTTTTGGGATTGAGTAATTTTAACATTGGCAAAACGGGCGGGCCGGGCGGGCGCGGGCGACGGGTCAAACGGGCTACGGGCCAAACGGGCTATGGGTCAAACGGGCACGGGCTAAACGGGCATGGGCCAAACGGGCTCATGTTATACGAATCGCTTTTAAAAAGACCCAAAATGACGAAATAAATTCATCGAACGTAACACCTCATTTATATTTAAAAAATAAAATGTAAGTTTTTCTTTAAAAATAATCTTATGTTCGAGAAAAACATGTGCCCGTTATGCCCATTTAACTTCTAAATGGGCAATACATGCCCATTTCAAAAAAAGGAGGGGACCCAAATGTGACCAAATCTTTTAAAAGTTTGCCCATTTAGCCCATTCTTTTGAGTTTGGGCACAAATTGCCACCTCTAAGTAATTTGCATAGTTTGATAATGAGGAGGGGTTTGAGGGATCCGGGTGGGGGAGGTGGAAGTGTTTTGACGAATTCAGCTAGTAAGAAGTCTAGTATGATTGTGAATGATAAGAACAAGAATGTGGAAGAACAAGCTAGGGAAACGACGATTGAAATTAGCAAAGAACCTATCAATATTGACGATTTCCCAAGTTTTGATGTTGTCTTTGGTACCAATAAGATGCCTACAAGTATTCTATTGTCGAATCCAAGTTGTGCAACATTGAATGATAAGGCCATGAGTGCATTGCATTGGATAAAAGGGGTGGTTTGCCGAAGTCTAGAGGTGTGGGAGCTCACTCCAACGCCAAGATGTTGTATGGGGATGCAAGTAAGAAAAAAAGATAATTTTCGTACTGTTGAGGTACCTTCAAGTAATGAGGCAGATGTTGCAATTCCTATCGGTACATGAATTTAAGGAAAGGCTTGGTAACACAATTTATGGGTACTTTATGGGTAAAAGAGTTGTTTATCTAGTTGTTGAGAATTATGCAAAGAACTCTTGGACTAAGTATGGCCTTTACAAAACAATGCTAAATTCTAAAGGCCTATTCTTCTTCAAGTTTACTTCTGCTAGTGGTATAGAGGAGATGCTTGAGAATTGTTCGCGGTTGATTCATAATTAACCTATCATACTTAGAAAGTGGACTAATGTGAATCTTTCGAAGGAAGACTTGTCTATATTCTGGTTTGGTTGGAATTCCATGATGTTCCTATTTCAGCCTTCACGGCTAATGGATTGAGCGTTATTGCAACCAAACTTGATACCCATTGATGTTAGATTTATTTTCTAGCTCTACATGTATGGACATGTATGGACCTGTGGGGTAGGTCTAGCTTTGCGAGAGCTATGATTGGGTTAATGGCTAATTGTGATTTGAAAGAGAGTATGGTTTTTTTGGTTCCTAGATTAGATGGAAAAGGTGTTATCATAACACAGTTCGAGTTGAATATGAATGGAAGATTTTTGGCCATTGTAATGAGCAATGTCCTAAAAGATCGTCTCGGATATATTGGAAAATGTGAGTCGAACAAGGCAAGTTGTGAGAGGTGTTTAAGTTAGGCAAAAATCCTAAGTCTTTATTTGTGTATAGGCATAAAAAGGATGTTGCAAAAGAGCCAACACATAAAGAAGAGAAGCTAAAACCCAGAACTATAATGAATATAATTGTTGATAAAGTACAACAGTTTCAAATGCTTTTGATGTTTTGAGCAGCATGGCTGACGAGGATGAGGTTTTTAGTTCAAAAACGGGTGGACCTTCAACATAAAAGGAAGTGACTTAAATAGAAGACAAAGAGGGGAATATAGAGAACATGGAAGAGGTTGTGAGACCAAAAACTTCGAATGAAACTAAGACCAAAAAAGAATCAAAAAATGTAGAAAGAGGTGTTAATACAAATAAACCGTAAAAATGTTTATTAATATTTTGCGATCTCTTTCTGTTTTGTTGATAACAAATATAATGTTATCTTAAGTACAATTATACGGATACATGTTATTTTTGTAAAGCATTTACATATAGTCATCTAATACAAAAATGTTGTAATTAATCATTTGTTGTAATAGTTTATTAGGATGGGTAAAAATCACAACCCATGGATCATATCCATAACCCATGGTATTGACCCATACCCACAAGACTAGATACAATGTACTCATTAGATACATTGAATCTAAAAGAATACCCATGGACCAACCCATAACCCATGACCCATGACCCATAACCAAAAAACTCATGGGTAAAGAGGAGCGTCCCACGGATCCCTAGGATTACACTAGACGGATCCATTGTGGGAAGGATCCGTGAGATCCGGGGAACAGTGGCAGAATTTGCCTATAAATAGAGAGCCATTTCTTCATTCTAACTCACCCCTCTTCTTACTAATTCTCTCATATACTCTCATTCTCTTCTAACAAAAGATCACTTGATCTAGAGAGTACTTCCTCTTTATTTCTTTAGTGATTCTCACATAGGTCCTTCTCTAAGGCGAGATCACGAGCAGTCTACAAGTAATCCAAGCAAGGGGTCCTTGATTGATTTGTTCCTCCACAAGATTTCTGTAGCGAAGATCTTGTATTTGATATTTCACATATTTGTTGTGTAATAGTCGTGTTGGTTTGGTCCACCGTGTTATGGACTCGGTATTTAGCTTTGTACCTGAAAAAGGTGTAAGCAATGTTGTGAAGGCTTCTCCGCCAAGTTGAAGGAGTTTGTTGACATAGTGTAACACCCCCAAATCTCGGTACAACGGAAGACTTAATCAAGTTCCCGGGGCGTTACTATTAGATTGGTATCGCACACAAGTATAGCAAAAGATAGTCATTTATCATTCAAAGCCAATCCCAAAATTGGTTATTCAAAACATTTAGTTCAAAAGTGTAAATATTAGTCCCAAAACATAATTTAATAAGATAGGTCCCCAAAGTTTATCAGAGTCAGAATTGATCCTTGCACCTCGCCTTCTTGCCAAGCTTCCACCAATCACGTATTCCAAACACTCCACAAATTCCTGAGAAATCATGCTAAAAGGTCAACTTACGCTGGTGAGTTCATAGGTTTAAGTTCAACAAAATCATAGTGGATCAATAAGAGTTGATTTGCTATGCAAGACCTAAGATAGATAAACACCGTTTTCACACCGATCCATGCCGGATTACCAATCATAACACACGTCCCGCATCCAGGGACAGCTCGAGCTCGCGACTCTAGTCCAGCACTGTCGTGGCAAAATCTAGAACAATTGCCAACCCCGGACTAGGTCGATGTAGAAGTCTATTCTTAGTTAGGCACGGCTAACCTAAACTAAGGCAACAACTACCACACATCTATCTAAACAATCAAGCATATAAGCAAATCCAAAATAGTTTTCGCGGTCCAAAAACAGCATCATGATTCTCACCCCAAAATAGTTCAAAACGTAGTTAAAAGTGGGACTATGAAACTCACCTTAGCCACAGCAATGCACGAATAAATACTAGCAGAAGATAATAGGTAATCACGTCACAACAATGCACTATTCACTATTGACACGACTGACATCTAAAGTTAATCTCCATGGCATCCAAAAGATTGTACGACGAGTACAGTAGAATAGTTGTGACGCAACCTAATGCGTATACGATATTCTTAGAATACGGCTCATACGATAAAGAAAGCAATAGAAAGTAATGTGTTGTAGTTTTCGTGGATCATTCATGTCGTTACTTTCAAAGTACATTATCGTTCCCAAAAGTTCATAATTAATATCTCAAAAGTTTAGTTTTAACGTTTCGTGTGGTGGTAAGAAACATAGACGCGACATACAACTCACGCCAAAAGTATATTAAAACATAACTCACACCAAGGATATAACTTACGCTAACGAGGAAAAGGCGTCGACCAAGTTAAGAAATACTAACAATACTCAAGCTAGTCAGAGACTAGGAAATGACGACAACTATTTATGTAACATAAATAGGTTAATTGATAAGTTTCGACAATTTACCCAATGACCCCCAAACATACAGATTCAATAGTAAAAGGCAAGTTTCCATTCATCGCTCAATAAGTAAAGGTTTTCCAATCGTTATTCATAATCATACGAGTTTACCCGAAAGTACTCCATATAAGGCATAGTAAATAGTGTACTATAAATGACACGTTCGTTTATTCCAACGTTTCCAAGTCAATATGACTTCAATAAGTTATATTATCAAAATAATAATTCCAACAAGTTTATAAAGCTAGCATGTGTAATAAAACACGAGTTACCATCGTATTTTAACAAGGGTTTATAATAGATTAAACCATATCCGTTATTAATATTTATAGTTATATAACTCAACATCAACTTAAAGGTGAAAACGAAATATTCAGTTTTATCACAAAACAAATATATTAAACTCATTTAACCCAAAATTCCTATTAAAGTACAATATACTAATCCATATAATGGTTATCAAAAAGTTTATGAAATATATTTTTGTATATAAAACACAAGGTGCTATCTTTAATCAATAAGAGTTTATGATTAAATAAAATCATATTCATCGTCAATATATATAACTAGACATCTTGTTATAGCTAAAATGTGAAAAGGAAATACTTGGCGTATCGCGAAATCAATATATCAAACTCATTTCCGAGTCTAACATATTGTACTCGTTTAGACCAACTAGTTTAATAAAACACCACTTATATTCCATATGACTCGCATATCAAGTGTCATTCTAATTTATAAACCGTATTAACCTTATAAGTTATGACTAAATACAAAATGTATGAATAGCTATTATTAATCTCATAGTTAGTTCCACATAACTATTATCAGATTTTATAATAATTTGCTCGCTACCCGTTCGGGTCCAAAATTAATGATCAAATATGTCCGATAATAATGTATATATATATATATATATATATACATATCATTAGTCTATTATTTATATCAAATAGCTCATCGTTACCATTTGTTATTTTTATCCGTTTTCGGTATTCTTATATTAACAACCGTTTACAACTCACAATTTATCATGTTTTATTCGAGTAATAACTCGTAACTCCTTTTTATTCGTACCGTATAATCGTCTTATGAATCAAAACCATGTAAACACTAGTTTATCATACGGATCAAACACAATACTAATGATTTATGTTAGTCAAACATTCACTTAATTCCAATCTGGGCAAAATATAAAACATACTAACACTCCCATTGGGCTACGAGCCCAGCAGATCCAAATTGTACCCACGAGGGTCAATAAACCCGAGACCAACCTTAGTCAACCCGACCCGTTTCCCTAACTCGACTCTTTTCTGGGTTCTGATTCGTGACCATTGCAACACAAACACCACCATTTTTCCAGTTTCAGTCTCATACCACACGAAACATAATGAAAGGTTTTATTCAAGTTTACATCTTACCCAACACATGTTACCTTAACGTTTCCAAGACCCATTTCATATCATCTTTATTTAGTTTAAGGTTTGTACCCATGAATCTCAACACCAACAGTATTTACACGATTTATAATGGTAAAAACTAAAAAATAGACTGTTATAACCCTTGCCACTTGAGTTTACCACAAAACATCTTTATTATACGTTTTAGAGGAAAACGTGTATAACTCGTTTTATCATTTCCAAATCCATGAAAAAAAAACATTATAATCGTAAAAATAAATATAAGAACGAGAGCAAAGTGTGGGTCGTTTACCGTGAGAAAAAGAGAGAAACAAGAGTGTTGATGGCGTCCTTTACGAGTACAACTCGTAGCCATCCAAGCACGACCCTTAATACTTGTTTTATTTCAAAAACCCTAATAATCCGAATCTTATTTTTAAGATTGGAGGCGCGTTCTTGTGTTTTGTGGCGCGTATGTTGTAGAAAAGAAGTCACAAGGACCCGATCTATCGATTAGAAGTGGCGGTGTAAATATTTGAAGTCGCCGAAATTTGGCCGGAAAACATTGGCGGCGCCGGAACCCTAGATAATGGGTGGCCGGATTCTTGATAGAGAGAGAGTTTTATTGTATGTGTATTTTTAAGAGAGAGAAAGAGAAGGTGAGAAATGAGAGAAGTGTGAGGAGTGGGGGTATATATACTCCCATGAGGGATCTAACTTGTACAATAGAAGTTAAAAGGGGCGGATGTATAACTTCCAAAAGGACCATACATGTAATTTCTCTAAACCTTAGATGTATTATGTTCGGGACACATTTAACCTAGTTAACGGATGATTCGTGACTCGGGAATTACGCCAATGCTTTTAAAATAATATTTCCAATAAAAACGATATACAACACGACTCGTGACTCAAATTAATTCAAACGATTGTTCAAATCGACGTTTCTCCAATTACGACGCATCGAGGAATTTACGAGTTGTCACAGCCTCACCTCCTTAAAAGGAATCGCGTCCTCGCGATTCAATTCAAGTCATCTTTTACAGTCTAGAAGGGGTGAGTGCAAAAGCACGAGGGCTTATCTTCACGTTCACTACGTGAATTAAGGATCTCACTGCAAGTTTCTATAAACTTCAAAGACAAAGAGGCAACTTTACTAAAGTTGCTACGTTTCATCATCTGTGGTTTCGATAGGTCAATGAAGTCTAAACGTCCAAAGACTAGGATTTCATAAAGAGATAACGATTTCCTCATCGGCGAGTCATTTCTTCCTATTACACACGAAATGTTAGGTACTCTACCGTGTCTTGATGGTAGCTCAAAGTTCTGAGCTACTGGTCTCAATCTAGCCAGGACTTTCCAAAGGATTGACATAGCGGGGATTAAGTTTTCACATTTACTACTCGCTTCAAAAAATTTCATGGTGGATCCGTAAACTTAATTCTAAGTTATCTCGGAAGGTTCAAGAGATTAACGTTGTCTATGTCTCCAAATGGTTTGTGAGTAACTTACATATCCATCTCAACTTAGAACGGTTTCCTTGGTATCTTCTTGAATAGGTTCAAAGTTGGTAGGTTGGGTATTTCTATTTCTACCCAACAATCGGGATCGACACTTACGATCATAAAGGATCTCTTACGGTTCCCTTGAGGTATTAAAGTGATAGGTTTGGACCTAATTGACCAATGGAAGGTGTCCATCTCAACCATTGCCAAACTTGATAGGTACGCTATGTGTTCTACTAAGGTTCGAATGGTTTATCTACTTCATCCATTTTTCTGGAGATGATACACTGCAAGCATATCCAGATCGGTTCTCTCGGCTCTAGGAAGTGTTAGATGAAAAATGGGTGTGTGGCGATTGCCATAATCCGGAAAGATAGAAATTGACATTTCCTAAAGCACACGGTTTCCTTTACGTGTGGAGGAATCCATTTGTATACCTCAGGTTTTCTGATCGTACTTTTCCTTAAAGAGTATCGGAGGGAGTTGAAGGTTGAGGAGTAGGTATTCTCTCACCTCCTTAAAAGAAGATAGGGAGGTTCTCTATTACTGCTATAACTTATGGGAAGAGACTAGCATTATCGTCCATACTTTTCCTTTTTACTAATTCGCGGGAGGTGAATAGGTTGGTAAAACTACTAACAACCACTTAGGTAAAGGCGGGAATCCACTTCCAAGGTTTCGTCTATGGTGTAGTTTATCGTTTGGTGAGAGGTCCGAAAGGTTAGCAGTTGCTTCTTGAAGGATGGGAGAAGGATTTTATAATTTTCCTAGAGAATGTGGTTTAGGTTTCTCCTTAAGATTTTGAAATTTCTGCTGAGTACGGAATCTCTTCTAGATGAGGAGTCTAGGAAGTTCAGAGTATGTCTCTATTAGAAAGTGTTGATTGCTTCCAGCAATC
The DNA here is from genome assembly GCA_019973895.1 of Chrysanthemum seticuspe. NCBI lineage: Eukaryota > Viridiplantae > Streptophyta > Magnoliopsida > Asterales > Asteraceae > Chrysanthemum > Chrysanthemum seticuspe. The sequence goes on along the minus strand of BPTQ01000002.1, from coordinate 77,173,067 downwards.
GGTCAGTTGACTTAGCATGACCTCTAGGTTAGAGACGAAAGTACGACTCCTAAAAGAGAGTATTGGTTACTAACCACAGTCAGTCGATTGACTCATTGGTGCACTTAACACTTAACGTAAAAGGTTTCAAGGTTCAACTCCAAAATTATAATCTTCAAAAGAAGTTCAACTACCAATCGATATCCAAATCATTTCCTACATACGAGTGAAAGTCAACGGCTCTAAGTAGGTATGCTAGAGAATTTCTTATTTATAGTGTGTAAGGTACCATATTGATAAAATAGGGTAGGTATTACCATTACCGGTGGTGTGACGTAGCAGACTATTGTTGACAAACAATGTTGAGGGTTCAAATGTTGCTAGAGTCAATCATCGACGAAACAATATATAAGGATAATCCTTGGTGAACAAATTCACTTAAAACAAGTCGTTAGATCGTTATCGATAGGGGTTCCTACATAGAGGATAAGGTACGACATCAACAACACGTAAGGTACTACCTTAACTGAAAGCTGTTGGCGAAGCAACGTCGACCACAATATTATCGGTTCAGAAAATGAACAACGTCGACTAGATGAAGTCGTTAAAATCAACATCGATTGAATGGTAAGGTTTCATAAGTTTTCTCAACAATCGGTTCAAGACTAGGCTTGAGGTATAAGTGTCGGTAACAGGGTTACCACGAAACGAGGCTATATGCCAAATCCACGGTGTTACTACCGAAACGATGTGGAATGATAATTCCAACAAGATTACTATCGAAATACGGTGGAATAATAATTCGAATACGGTTACTATTATAATGTGACCGGATGACGTTTCAAAATCGAATACCGACCAAAGGTCGAAAGATGATTTTGACAAAGTTATCAATGAAACGAGGCCGAATAATAATTCGAGGCCAAACGATGACTCAAAGTCAATTGACGAGTTAAAACTCAAAGCGAGATCATAATCTTAAATTCAAAAATCCAAAAACCTAAATCCAATTCCGAATCCAAAATAGTCCAGACCAAATCCAAAACAGCTCAAAACAATTTCCAATGCTCGAATAGATCAACGAGTCTTACATCGAAAAACAATTCGGATAAAAACAGTGCCAATCGGGTCTCACCCGATTTATGGCGAACTACGCTCAAGTGCTACAACCAAGAATTTCACATAAACGGAGACGTATAGTGATGCCAGAAGTGTTACGATTCAAAAGGTGTTACGATGCCAGTGTGTCGTGTGTGAGTGCGGCTTTCGTGATGTTTAGTGAGTGTGAGTGTGCGAGTCCACCTTAAGTTTATCGTTCTTAAAACCAATCTCAAATCCGAACACAATTTTGTTATAACAATTCCCAGTATTTGCAAAATTCACCTCTTAGACGGACATAGGTGATCAGTCCATGTCCTGCTGTCTCTGGCTGAATATAGGTGATCAGTGAATATTCAATCGAGGTTCGATAAATTTTTATTAAGCAAGGCACAACCAGTTTATAACCAATTCTTAACATATATTCCCAACTTCAATGTTATATGCCCAAAATGTATTCATTTCCTCATCTCAAAATATCTCGTTGTTCCATTTAGTTATTAGCGTTAGGTATTATCGTGTGTGTGTGTGTGTGGTATCGACTCGACAAACACCATGAATGCACTCAAATAACCACAATGCGACTCATAATGACACAATGAGACGTCTAAATGATAAACTTTATAGTTTAATAAGTTTCGGAATAAATAGTTAGATTTTATCGAATTCGTCAACTCGATAAACTCAACCATTTGTTCATGTCGCTTATTATCCCAAAACCAAACACATCCTAACGAGTCATAAGGATAATTCACCCATTAATAACGTTATCCTGCGTACATAGCGGGCGCCTATTAGGTTTGTCAACCTAATAAGTCCGTTATCTACGTGGATCGACGCTATTAATGTTAGGTCATCCGTAACCCATGCACAACACCTAAATGACGTTAAATATTCATAAGTGACACCCTTCAATAAACGTACCCTCGAAACATTTAACGACTCATTTATTACAAAACACTTCTATTTTCAAACGTTGGTTCCCTTCTTAAAATGTTGGATAACAAGGCGAGCTTTGTTATCGAATGCTTAGTACAAAACCATTTATCATTCATATAATCTAGTATGATTTACTAGTAGATATATATATACATATTTATATATAAAATTCGATACGAATTTCAATATAAATTCATTCATCTCACTTATAAATTTCAATAAAATTTCAATACAAATTTCAATGAAAATTTCAATATAAATTTCGATAAAATCTTCAATATAAATTTCGATAAAAACTTAAATATAAATTTCGATAAAAACTTCAATATAAATTTCGATAAAAACTTCAATATAAATTTCGAGTCGTTATTCGTTTCGAGTTCCCAAGTCCGAGTCATAACTCTCAGTTTTTACACAATCATATTGCCCACATAAATACTAAAGACCATGATACGGCGTTGTCAGGGTAGTTGTCACACCCCCAAATTACCTGTTTTGCAGCGGAATGGAATTCCTGGGGATTGACTGTCATAGCATCACAGTTACAGATATATTGAACGACCTAAAGTATCGTTTGAAAAGAACATCGTTTGATTTAATAAAACAATCAGAGTTTACAAAGTATAGGTCCCATAAGAAAATCAACTTGTGCGGAAATAAGTTTGTTACAATTCAAACGATGTTTTAAAGTACGTAAAACTCAAGTGAGACGAGTCGTCATCACGACTCCATGATGTCCGAATGCATGCCATGAAGTGAATGCCTTAGATACCTGAGATAAAACATGCTAAAAAGTGTCAACACAAAGGTTGAGTGAGTTCATAGGGTTTGTGTTGAAATGTAAAGCCTTTCAAAAATCGTTTATGCAGCAAAGGCATTGTAAATCCACTCAGTTCCAAGTTCCGCCCATACAAAACTTGCAACCTGTGTATTCACAACCCATTGCCAAAATGTAATATAGTTTATGTTCAAGCCCACATCGTCAAATGAATTCACAAAATAGTGCCTAACTTAATGTATCCACAGTTACTTAATATAACACATAATTCGTACGGTTTCAAATTGTTCCATGACCATCAGTTCAGGATTGTACCAAGACCATTAGTTCACTGGTTCTACCAAGACCATTAGTTCACTGATTCTACCAAGACCATTAGTTCACTGATTATACCAAGACCATCAGTCCAATGATTATACCAAGACCATCAGTCCAATGATAATACCAAGACCATCAGTCCAATGATTATAATATGGAAATTCTAAGCATGGCAATACTGTTACTTCGCATGACTAAACATTCAGTTCGGACAAACATATAATTTGCAAATAGTCATGAATGTAATAAAAATTATTGAGCATGCATCTCCCCCAAAGAGTTTCATAAATAATTAAAACGAGAAAAAAAGTGGGGCTATGACTCACTTGGACAATAATGCGATGGCAAAAGTGGATACACTGAAATGTAGCGTGAATCTCGAAAATGACCTATTATGAATGATATGATACGAAATGAGTTATGATGTAATGTTATGCATGCATTTCGTATGTTATTTATACCATTTGTGAGTTTTGAAAAATAATACTTATCGTCGAAAAACTACTCTTTTGACGTCATGACCATTCTTAAATCACTTTACAAGTATTTACGTCAAAATGTCATCCTACAATGGTTTCGAAATGATTTATAGTGAAATTATCACTTTTCGTCGTAAAATAATGTCGTCGGAAATTTCATGAAAGTGACAAAAATGGCTTCGAAAAACTAGTCGTAAAATGGTGTACGTCGAACGTTAGGAAACGAACTCGACGGTTTTGGAAAGTTTGTATCAAAATCTAGAAGTTTTAGTACAGGAGTTTTCGTCATAGAGGTCTCGAACATAAAGATAATGGAGGTTAAATATGGTGATTTTGTCCAAGTGTTGTGTAAAAAGTGAGTTTCGGCAAAGTTTAAGCAACCGTAATTAATTTATTACAACTCCGATATATAAACGGTTGGTCGTTTTGAAAAATATGCTTGGTGATCTCGATTTTATTAGAAGACATTTCGTTACAAAAAGTTCCACATCATTGTTAAAAACAGCCTTCAATATGGTCATTTTAGTTACCGTAACACTTATCTCGTAAAAATAATATAGTTTTTCTTAAATAAGTAAGTTACGGCAATTTATGAAAACGTGTATATTTTAGTCGTTACAAATCCGTTTTCTACGTTTTATACGTCCTTAGCTTCGTATCAAAGTATACTAATATATTTTTGATAAGTCGAAATAATTTATAAAGCTTAAGACTCGTTTTTGACTCGTACAAAGCAAAAACAGTTTGCTGAAATTTCAGGAAATATTTATTTCGTCGTCAAACTTGAAAAATTCATAACTTCTTCGTTATAACTCCGTTTTAATCCGTTCAAGCGGCCACGGATTCGTTTTAAAGTATATTTTCTAAATATCTAGGCCAAAAATTCGTGCCTACTGTCGGATTTTCCAGAAAAACAAAACAAGATCAGACCACTTTTATAACTTGTCGAAAATAGTTTTTCTCGTACTAAACCTATTCCAATCCCTTCAAATCAACTCCAAAGCTATTCTAATCCTACCATACACCTTCTTAGGGTGTCATGGGTTCCTAGACATCATCAAGACCAATATATAACAAGGGAATAATTATAGGATGACTTTATATGTATAAACTCTAAAAATCAATGTAAAAATGGTATAAATAAACACAAGTCTTGCATGTTTGCTCAAAATATGAAGAAATACTTATGAAATGATAAGGAAAGATGAAAAATGTAAATGATATGCTTACTAGTAAACTTGATGAGGTGATTAGAACAAGGATTAACCTAAACACCCTAGGTTTTTATTTCAAAACCTTATTAAGAGTGTAATCTAGATTGTTATAAACTTGAGCTTGTAAAAACTTTGATGAAATCTCTTCTTCTTCTTGTGTAGGCCGGTTTTGAGAGGAAGGAAGCAAGGGAGAAAGAAACTTGATCTAACTTTGAATAATTGATTGAATGAATGGAGTGTAAGAAAAAGGTTGAGTGTAGATTCAATTTATAAGAAAAAATGTTACCACTCATTTAATGCATACTCCTCCCCCCCTTGGCCGGTTTTTTTTGGGGGGGGGAATGTATCTCAATATTACATTTTTTTTTATATATATTGTATAAGTAATTGTTTGTAAGAACAAAAATGTAGTTAAGGTAAATATGTTGTAACTTGTATATAGTTGTGAAATTAGAGTGACATGAACAAAAATAAGTTTTAATGGATCAAGTAAAGTATAATGAGATCATAAAAATTATAAAAATACATTTCTTGTAAAATTTGAGTGCTATAATAATTATCGTGTAGTTTTTAAGAAAAACGTCGTAATATTATAAATTTAACGATTTATATACAAAATAAATTTATAACACTAGGTAAACTCAAAATATTGTTTTTATAAACTAAATGTAAGTATAAAAATATATTGGGATCATTTTTGGAAGTAGCGGATTAAATTTTCAAAATAATAACTCACGCGATAACGTTTATTTAATATAAAATTTACGCGTTTAATGTGAAATGTAAAGTCATGAATGAGCTAATATGATGCAATTGATGTTAATGAAATGTAGAATAAACTTAGTCCATATGAAATGTTCGTGATGATATGATCATGAATTCGCCGCTATACCATTAAGGTTACGCGAATTTGGAACACGTAAACCTAGTTTACGATAAATGATGAAATAGTGAAACTTGAGAAATGACTTGAAATTGCGAGTTGTCACATTCGCCCATCCAAAAAGGAATTCAGTCCCTGAATTCAGTTCGCGTTGGTCTATCGAATTTTTGAGTTTGTGATGAATAACGAGGAGAGAAAACATGGAGAAGTGTCGTTACGGTTATCAATGATTGAGAGCGTACAAAATATCGTTAGTAGAGAAAACATCGGATGAATCTCTCATAAGTAACACTTTGAATTGGAACATGTGAATATTTTGCTTGCACTAAGATTTATAAATAACTGCTCCCAACATAACATGATCCCTCCAGAATTAGACATAGTTAGCTAGGCTATGTATAATTAAGGAACGATGATGTGACGTTCGGTTTAGATGTTATAACTCTCGATGTTTACAAAGATTTAAACCGTGTCGTTAAAATGGTTGTTAAAGTAAAAGGGAGTAAAATTCTCGTAAGTAAAAACAAATCGGAAAGACAATAAGTACGATAGATGAGAATATTTTACAACGAGTGGTTTAGCAAAAGTAGTACATCTTAAGTCATAAGATTAGGATACGATGAAAGACATAAACTTAGTACGACATAGTACATAAAGAAAAATAAGACTGTTAGTTTCCGAACTTCTTCAGTCTTCCGCGTCGTTGATACCTTGACGAGCTTCTCCTCCTCCTAACATGTATGCATTCCCATGAGCACCTTCAACTTGTTGACCTTGGTTTTGAGGACATTGATTCCGATAGTGTCCTTGCTCCCCGCATCTGTAACATGTAACCATGGCCTTGCCTCTACAATTCCTGGCAAGGTGTCCCAGTTGTTGACACTTGTAGCACTTAGCAGGACAAAGACCCGTGTGATGATACTTACATCGATTACATAGTGGGTAGGTTCCAGCATAACCTCTGCCTTCTATTGGTGCATCAACATATACCATTGCAGTTTCTTGCCCTCTATTCTGTTGTTGATGATGGTTAGTGTTACGGTTTTGGTCGTTGTTATTATAACCTCCTTGGTCATTTTCCCATTTTCTTTTGTTGTTGTTGATTTGGTTATCGTCGTTGTAGTTGTTGTTTTGGTTATTGTGGTAGTTGGTGCGGTTGTTGGTATTGTTGTTACGGTTGGTGTTGGTGGTGTTGCCCCTCTTTACTACTTATGCCATAAGCTTTTGAGACAATCGAATAGATTCCTCAATCGTTTGCGGATCAAAGGAAGTCACGTCACCTTGAATAATTTCGGGAAGTCCTTCAATGAAAGCCTCCAGTAGCTTCTCATTATCCGAAACCATAGATGGGCATAACACGGCCAATTCTTGAAACCTTCGAATGTAAGTATCAATGTCATACCCAATAGTTACCAACTCATAGAATTCGGTCTCCAACTTCTTCACTTCCGTACGTGGACAAAACTTCTTTGTTACCAAACCTTTAAATTGCTCCCAAGTGAGCTTGAAAGCATTCTCCATTCCCATCGGCTGAGCATAAGAGTTCCACCACGACAATGCTCCATCAAGTAGGGTACTCGTAGCAAACTTGACCTTGCTATCATCCGGGCAATTACACAACAAAAACACGGACTCCAATTTCTCAAACCATCGAACCATGGCAGTGGCTCCTTCGGTACCTCTAAACTTAGTGGGATCTCCACTTTTGAAATCCTTATACGAACAGATTTTAACTCTGGACCCTCCTGCATTTCCTGCAGCAGCAGCAAGCCTAGCGGCTTCAGTAGCAGCCGCGGCCTCAGCAGCAGCAGCAACCACCGTTTCCCTTTCAATCCTTAGAGCATCGGCTACGCTATCCCTTACCAACTTTTGAATAGCCGCTAGTGTCAATTCGGGTGCAGCTTTCTTCGGCGCCATATCTTCTTCAAAATAAGAGGAAAGGGTGAGACGTATCAAAGTCCTATGTTAAAAATATGCGCTCTAAAGAGAGGTGATATGAGATAATAGATTTGAGGTTATCTAAAAAAAATGAATGATGGATTCCAAGAAGATGGGTTATGAGATGTCGTAAGTGCTTCAAATGTATAATGGTTTAGTGACTTAATGTGTGAATAACGTCTAACACGACATGTTGGTTGTGAAACACAGGAGTGAGAGTGACTTTGCCCTTCTTGAAGGCTTCGTCTCGACATTCGACGTTATCGATGATGAATCAGCTGATATAAAAATTGTGATAGGGAATGACAAGGAATTCTCCACGTTAGAGTATGAAGAAAGAATAATGGAATGGGCATTTAAAGGCATCCATGTGACAATCGATATGAAATGAAAGTAATTAACTCGAAAAATGTACGTATAAATCGCATGCAAAGTGAACATGCACTTGTGATGAAATGATGAGATGCTATGATGATGTAGTTATAGTCTAGGGTCAATGATGCAACCTAGTTCTCTATAACCGAAGCTCTGATGCCAATCTGTCACACCCCCAAATTACCTGTTTTGCAGCGGAATGGAATTCCTGGGGATTGACTGTCATAGCATCACAGTTACAGATATATTGAACGACCTAAAGTGTCGTTTGAAAAGAACATCGTTTGATTTAATAAAACAATCAGAGTTTACAAAGTATAGGTCCAATAAGAAAATCAACTTGTGCGGAAATAAGTTTGTTACAATTCAAACGATGTTTTAAAGTACGTAAAACTCAAGTGAGACGAGTCGTCATCACGACTCCATGATGTCCAAATGCATGCCATGAAGTGAATGCCTTAGATACCTGAGATAAAACATGCTAAAAAGTGTCAACACAAAGGTTGAGTGAGTTCATAGGGTTTGTGTTGAAATGTAAAGCCTTTCAAAAATCGTTTATGTAGCAAAGGCATTGTAAATCCACTCAGTTCCAAGTTCCGCCCATACAAAACTTGCAACCTGTGTATTCACAACCCATTGCCAAAATGTAATATAGTTTATGTTCAAGCCCACATCGTCAAATGAGTTCACAAAATAGTGCCTAACTTAATGTATCCACAGTTACTTAATATAACACATAATTCGTACGGTTTCAAATTGTTCCATGACCATCAGTTCAGGATTGTACCAAGACCATTAGTTCACTGGTTCTACCAAGACCATTAGTTCACTGATTCTACCAAGACCATTAGTTCACTGATTATACCAAGACCATCAGTCCAATGATTATACCAAGACCATCAGTCCAATGATAATACCAAGACCATCAGTCCAATGATTATAATATGGAAATTCTAAGCATGGCAATACTGTTACTTCGCATGACTAAACATTCAGTTCGGACAAACATATAATTTGCAAATAGTCATGAATGTAATAAAAATTATTGAGCATGCATCTCCCCCAAAGAGTTTCATAAATAATTAAAACGAGAAAAAAAGTGGGGCTATGACTCACTTGGACAATAATGCGATGGCAAAAGTGGATACACTGAAATGTAGCGTGAATCTCGAAAATGACCTATTATGAATGATATGATACGAAATGAGTTATGATGTAATGTTATGCATGCATTTCGTATGTTATTTATACCATTTGTGAGTTTTGAAAAATAATACTTATCGTCGAAAAACTACTCTTTTGACGTCATGACCATTCTTAAATCACTTTACAAGTATTTACGTCAAAATGTCATCCTACAATGGTTTCGAAATGATTTATAGTGAAATTATCACTTTTCGTCGTAAAATAATGTCGTCGGAAATTTCATGAAAGTGACAAAAATGGCTTCGAAAAACTAGTCGTAAAATGGTGTACGTCGAACGTTAGGAAACGAACTCGACGGTTTTGGAAAGTTTGTATCAAAATCTAGAAGTTTTAGTACAGGAGTTTTCGTCATAGAGGTCTCGAACATAAAGATAATGGAGGTTAAATATGGTGATTTTGTCCAAGTGTTGTGTAAAAAGTGAGTTTCGGCAAAGTTTAAGCAACCGTAATTAATTTATTACAACTCCGATATATAAACGGTTGGTCGTTTTGAAAAATATGCTTGGTGATCTCGATTTTATTAGAAGACATTTCGTTACAAAAAGTTCCACATCATTGTTAAAAACAGCCTTCAATATGGTCATTTTAGTTACCGTAACACTTATCTCGTAAAAATAATATAGTTTTTCTTAAATAAGTAAGTTACGGCAATTTATGAAAACGTGTATATTTTAGTCGTTACAAATCCGTTTTCTACGTTTTATACGTCCTTAGCTTCGTATCAAAGTATACTAATATATTTTTGATAAGTCGAAATAATTTATAAAGCTTAAGACTCGTTTTTGACTCGTACAAAGCAAAAACAGTTTGCTGAAATTTCAGGAAATATTTATTTCGTCGTCAAACTTGAAAAATTCATAACTTCTTCGTTATAACTCCGTTTTAATCCGTTCAAGCGGCCACGGATTCGTTTTAAAGTATATTTTCTAAATATCTAGGCCAAAAATTCGTGCCTACTGTCGGATTTTCCAGAAAAACAAAACAAGATCAGACCACTTTTATAACTTGTCGAAAATAGTTTTTCTCGTACTAAACCTATTCCAATCCCTTCAAATCAACTCCAAAGCTATTCTAATCCTACCATACACCTTCTTAGGGTGTCATGGGTTCCTAGACATCATCAAGACCAATATATAACAAGGGAATAATTATAGGATGACTTTATATGTATAAACTCTAAAAATCAATGTAAAAATGGTATAAATAAACACAAGTCTTGCATGTTTGCTCAAAATATGAAGAAATACTTATGAAATGATAAGGAAAGATGAAAAATGTAAATGATATGCTTACTAGTAAACTTGATGAGGTGATTAGAACAAGGATTAACCTAAACACCCTAGGTTTTTATTTCAAAACCTTATTAAGAGTGTAATCTAGATTGTTATAAACTTGAGCTTGTAAAAACTTTGATGAAATCTCTTCTTCTTCTTGTGTAGGCCGGTTTTGAGAGGAAGGAAGCAAGGGAGAAAGAAACTTGATCTAACTTTGAATAATTGATTGAATGAATGGAGTGTAAGAAAAAGGTTGAGTGTAGATTCAATTTATAAGAAAAAATGTTACCACTCATTTAATGCATACTCCTCCCCCCCTTGGCCGGTTTTTGGGGGGGGGGGAATGTATCTCAATATTACATTTTTTTTATATATATTGTATAAGTAATTGTTTGTAAGAACAAAAATGTAGTTAAGGTAAATATGTTGTAGCTTGTATATAGTTGTGAAATTAGAGTGACATGAACAAAAATAAGTTTTAATGGATCAAGTAAAGTATAATGAGATCATAAAAATTATAAAAATACATTTCTTGTAAAATTTGAGTGCTATAATAATTATCGTGTAGTTTTTAAGAAAAACGTCGTAATATTATAAATTTAACGATTTATATACAAAATAAATTTATAACACTAGGTAAACTCAAAATATTGTTTTTATAAACTAAATGTAAGTATAAAAATATATTGGGATCATTTTTGGAAGTAGCGGATTAAATGTTCAAAATAATAACTCACGCGATAACGTTTATTTAATATAAAATTTACGCGTTTAATGTGAAATGTAAAGTCATGAATGAGCTAATATGATGCAATTGATGTTAATGAAATGTAGGCTAAACTTAGTCCATATGAAATGTTCGTGATGATATGATCATGAATTCGCCGCTATACCATTAAGGTTACGCGAATTTGGAACACGTAAACCTAGTTTACGATAAATGATGAAATAGTGAAACTTGAGAAATGACTTGAAATTGCGAGTTGTCACAGTAGTCGAGATTAGAGAGTCAGGATAACACCTGACGTAGCGCAAAGTTTGCATACATACCATTAAATCCAAAATAAACAATTTTCACAATTCTAATTAAGCTCCCAAGCAATCTCATACCAATATCGCCATCTAGACAGACAATCAAACATACACAACACCATTAAACACTTCTAATTGACTCTTCCAATTTCCCAAACACAACCGATTAACGGGTATCAAATCTAATGTTTGTCAATATCTCACCAATTGCCCAAAACATCACAATTCATTTGTTATTCAATTAAGGCTGTTAATTGAAATGTCATTCGATTCCAAAAATCTATTTCATACCAATGATTCAACGTTAACCAACTAATTACACGTTAGTCCAATTTATTATCTAAAAACACTTACTGGTTTCACATATCATTATAACACTTACGGACATGAACCCATTATTAATAATCAAAACCAATTACCACTTGTTTGACAATTCTAAAGAATAAAGCAACGGTTTACGAAAGTTTTGACTCAAAATCGCGACACGAGACCATCACCAATCGACATCATCAAAATCATTATAATCCATCATCTAGTTATGATCAAGGGCACATAAACATGATAAGATGGAAAACACGTGAACATGACACACACACGATACCAACACATCAGTTTACATTCTTTATCAGCTTTAACGCATTTTAGACTCGTGTTCATGAAAACTTAACCGTGGAACTCACGTTCACGAGACAAAAGGCCTCGTTTGTGACTCCCTGACTTAGTTATAATAGCACCATTTCCTTTATATTCCCAAATCATTTCCACAACCGCTACTAATGTGCAATTTTTAAATCAAGTGGTGAGATTACGCAAGGAAATTGCGTAACCAAGATACTTTGAGAGTATCCGCATTATTGATAAATAATGTTGAATTATTGGTTATCACATTCTATGTTCATTTGTTCACTTAAATCTTCCAAAAACATTCCAATAGATTCCACGTATTTGTGTATATTCATACAAAGTTTTCCCTTTATTGTTTCGGGATATACCCAAGGCAACTGCTTAATATAAGCTAAGTGTTATAGATTTAAGGTTTGGGACTCCTCACTCTGTGAAAGGTATAGCGCGTGCGAAAGCATGAGGACATGCTTTCTGTATATGTATAAGCATGAGGACATGCTTATAGAGCGTGCATAAGCATATAGGAATGTTCATGGGGTATGCGTAAGCATGAGGACATGCTTACTGTGAGTGTATAAGCATGTGAAATGCTTATAGTGAACTACTAAGATAGGCAGACTTAAATCATCTACTAACAGGGCACACGCTCAATCTAATGTTCAATCAAACCGTTATCAAATCAGCCCTAAACATCTCATCAATCATCTTATCAATCAATTCGTCTAATGTTTTCTCAATCATCTATATCCCATATCAAATCAATCAAGTTCCAAATTCCAAAATCATAATATACCGTTTACTCAATTCAAATTCCGTAATATCTCGATAATCACATCTCATTTCCAAAAATCAATAATCATATCTCCAAATAATAACGTTTCCATAATCCGTTCACCATATCCCTTAACATATCATCTCATAATTCAAATCGTAATTCATACCATAATCAATTAGGAAGCTTCGGCTTGGCAAGCGGGCGTGCGTCGGTTGAGGATCAATTTTCTCAAAAGTGGTTATAGTTTAGGGTTTATAAAATACCTAATTCTCTATAACCTTAAGCTCTGATACCAATCTGTAACACCCCCAAATCTCAGTACAGCGGAAGACTCAATCAAGTTCTCGGGGCGTTACTATTGGATTGGTATCGCACACAAGTATAGCAAAAGATAGTCATTTACCATTCAAAGCCAATCCCAAAATTGGTTATTCAAAACATTTAGTTCAAAAGTGTAAATATTAGGCCCAAAACATAATTTAATAAGATAGGTCCCCAAAGTTTATCAGAGTCAGAATTGATCCTTGCACCTCGCCTTCTTGCCAAGCTTCCACCGATCACGTATTCCAAACACTCCACAAATTCCTGAGAAATCATGCTAAAAGGTCAGCTTACGCTGGTGAGTTCATAGGTTTAAGTTCAACAAAATCATAGTGGACCAATAAGAGTTGATTTGCTATGCAAGACCTAAGATAGATAAACACCGTTTTCACACCGATCCATGCCGGATCACCAATCATAACACACGTCCCGCATCCAGGGACAGCTCAAGCTCGCGACTCTAGTCCAGCACTGTCGTGGCAAAATCTAGAACAATTACCAACCCCGGACTAGGTCGATGTAGAAGTCTATTCTTAGTTAGGCACGACTAACCTAAACTAAGGCAACAACTACCACACATCTATCTAAACAGTCAAGCATATAAGCAAATCCAAAATAGTTTTCGCGGTCCAACAACAGCATCATGATTCTCACCCCAAAATAGTTCAAAACGTAGTTAAAACGTATATAAAAGTGGGGCTATGAAACTCACCTTAGCCACAGCAATGCACGAATAAATACTAGCAGAAGATAATAGGTAATCATGTCACAACAATGCACTATTCACTATTGACACGACTGGCATCTAAAGTTAATCTCCATGGCATCAAAAAGATTGTACGACGAGTACAGTAGAATAGTTGTGACGCAACCTAATGCGTATACGATATTCTTAGAATACGGCTCATACGATAAAGAAATCAATAGAAAGTAATGTGTTGTAGTTTTCGTGGATCATTCATGTCGTTACTTTCAAAGTACATTATCGTTCCCAAAAGTTCATAATTAATATCTCAAAAGTTTAGTTTTAACGTTTCGTGTGGTGGTAAGAAACATAGACGCGACATACAACTCACGCCAAAAGTATATTAAAACATAACTCACACCAAGGATATAACTCACGCTAACGAGGAAAAGGCGTCGACCAAGTTAAGAAATACTAACAATACTCAAGCTAGTCAGAGACTAGGAAATGACGACAACTATTTATGTAACATAAATAGGTTAATTGATAAGTTTCGACAATTTACCCAATGACTCCCAAACATACAGATTCAATAGTAAAAGGCAAGTTTCCATTCATCGCTCAATAAGTAAAGGTTTTCCAATCGTTATTCATAATCATACGAGTTTACCCGAAAGTACTCCATATAAGGCATAGTAAATAGTGTACTATAAATGACACGTTCGTTTATTCCAACGTTTCCAAATCAATATGACTTCAATAAGTTATATTATCAAAATAATAATTCCAAGAAGTTTATAAAGCTAGCATGTGTAATAAAACACGAGTTACCATCGTATTTTAACAAGGGTTTATAATAGATTAAACCATATCCATTATTAATATTTATAGTTATATAACTCAACATCAACTTAAAGGTGAAAACGAAATATTCAGTTTTATCACAAAACAAATATATTAAACTCATTTAACCCAAAATTCCTATTAAAGTACAACATACTAATCCATATAATGGTTATCAAAAAGTATATGAAATATATTTTTGTATATAAAACACGAGGTGCTATCTTTAATCAATAAGAGTTTATGATTAAATAAAATCATATTCATCGTCAATATATATAACTAGACATCTTGTTATAGCTAAAATATGAAAAGGAAATACTTGGCGTATCGTGAAATCAATATATCAAACTCATTTCCGAGTCTAACATATTATACTCGTTTAGACCAACAAGTTTAATAAAACACCACTTATATTCCATATGACTCGCATATCAAGTGTCATTCTAATTTATAGACCGTATTAACCTTATAAGTTATGACTAAATACAAAATGTATGAATAGCTATTATTAATCTCATAGTTAGTTCCACATAACTATTATCAGATTTTATAACAATTTGCTCGCTACCCGTTCGGGTCCAAATATAATGATCAAATATGTCCGATAATAATGTATATATATATATACATATCATTAGTCTATTACTTATATCAAATAGCTCATCGTTACCATTTGTTATTTTTATCCGTTTCGGTATTCTTATATTAACAACCGTTTACAACTCACAATTTATCATGTTTTATTCGAGTAATAACTCGTAACTTCTTTTTATTTGTACCGTATAACCGTCTTGAGAATCAAAACCAAGTAAACACTAGTTTATCATACGGATCAAACACAAGACTAATGATTTATGTTAGTCAAACATTCACTTAATTCCAATCCGGGCAAAATATAAAACATACTAACACTCCCATTGGGCTACGAGCCCAGCAGATCCAAATTGTACCCACGAGGGTCAATAAACCCGAGACCAACCTTAGTCAACCCGACCCATTTCCCTAACCCGACTCTTTTCTGGGTTCTGATTCGTGACCATAGCAACACAAACACCACCATTTTTCCAGTTTCAGTCTCATACCACACGAAACATAATGAAAGGTTTTATTCAAGTTTACATCTTACCCAACACATGTTACCTTAACGTTTCCAAGACCCATTTCATATCATCTTTATTTAGTTTAAGGTTTGTACCCACGAATCTCAACACCAACAATATTTACACGATTTATAATGGTAAAAACTGAAAAATAGAATGTTATAACCCTTGCCACTTGAGTTTACCACAAAACATCTTTATTATACGTTTTAAAGGA
Source organism: Chrysanthemum seticuspe (assembly GCA_019973895.1). Taxonomy (NCBI): domain Eukaryota; kingdom Viridiplantae; phylum Streptophyta; class Magnoliopsida; order Asterales; family Asteraceae; genus Chrysanthemum; species Chrysanthemum seticuspe. The sequence goes on along the minus strand of BPTQ01000002.1, from coordinate 77,156,986 downwards.
ACACGTGTATAACTCGTTTTATCATTTCCAAATCCACGAAAACAAAACATTATAATCGTAAAAATAAATATAAGAACGAGAGCAAAGTGTGGGTCGTTTACCGTCAGAAAAAGAGAGAAACAAGAGTGTTGATGGCGTCCTTTACGAGTACAACTCGTAGCCATCCAAGCACGACCCTTAATACTTGTTTTATTTCAAAAACCCTAATAATCCGAATCTTATTTTTAAGATTAGAGGCGCATTCTTGTGTTTTGTGGCGCGTATGTTGTAGAAAAGAAGTCACAAGGACCCCGATCTATCAATTAGAAGTGGCGGTGTAAATATTTGAAGTCGCCAAAATTTGGCCGGAAAACATTGGCGGCGCCGGAACCCTAGATAATGGGTGGCCGGATTCTTGATAGAGAGAGAGTTTTATTGTGTGTGTATTTTTAAGAGAGAGAAAGAGAAGGTGAGAAATGAGAGAAGTGTGAGGAGTGGGGGTATATATACTCCCATGAGGGATCTAACTTGTACAATAGAAGTTAAAAGGGGCGGATGTATAACTTCCAAAAGGACCATACACGTAATTTCTCTAAACCTTAGATGTATTAGGTTCGGGACACATTTAACCTAGTAAACGGATGATTCGTGACTCGGGAATTACGCCAATGCTTTTAAAATAATATTTCCAATAAAAACAATATAAAACACGACTCGTGACTCAAATTAATTCAAACGATTGTTCAAATCGACGTTTCTCCAATTACGACGCATCGAGGAATTTACGAGTTGTCACACATAGTGCTTGAACTCTCGAGTAGGTGACTCGGGAAGTGGAGTAGGGCAAGGAAGGTGTCCTTGTAGCCAAACCACTATAAATCGGTTGTGTCATTTCTATCCCTTTGCTTTACTTTATTTTCTTGCTTTATCATTATATCTATACTTTCTCTACATCCATACGATCTCACATATTATCGAATCTAAAGTTTTTGAAACTAACTAAAAATCGGCAATTGGCATCAAGAGCTAAGTTTATAAAAGTTTTAAAGTAAACTGTATTGTAAAAACTTTTCGATCACTATGGGTTCTGAAAATTACAAGGAAGGGCAATCTATGCAACGACCACCACTACTTGAAACTAATGGTTTTATATATTGGAAAAATAGATTCGAAACGTATGTGAAGTCTAAAGATATTGATATTTGGTACATTATTGTTGAAGGCGATTTTGAGGCTACCTCAAAAGATGATAAAGGAAATTTAGTTAACATACCTCATGATAAACTAAACGATGAAATGAAGAAAAAGCTTTCTAAAAATAGTGAAGCTAAAATGGTTTTGTATAATGCTTTACCCAAAAAGGAATTCGAAAGAATTTCTATGCTTAAAACCTCTAAAGAAATTTGGAATTCTTTAGTTGTAACTCGTCAAGGTAATCAACAAGTTAAAAATAATAAAATTGATTTATTTGTTCAACAATATGAACAATTTTCAATATCGGATGAGGAAACTATAGATCATTCATTTGCTAATTTTAATACTATTATTACATCTTTACAAGCACTTGATGAATCTTTTTCTAGCCGTAACCATGTTAGGAGATATCTAAGGGCACTTCCATCCAAGTGGAGATCCAAGGTGACGGCGATCGAAGAGTTAAAGGATTTGACAATCCTCACCCTTGATGAACTCATAGGCGACTTAAAAGTCTACGAGCTTGTCCTTGCTAAAGACTACGAAGCCTCAAAGGTTAAAGAGAAACACAAATCTCTTGCCCTTAAAGCCAAAAAGGCTTCAAGCGATGAAGAGAACTCCTCTTTGGATAGTGACGGCGAGGAGTATGCTATGGCGGTAAGGGACTTTAAAAAGTTCTTTAGAAGGAAGGGAAGATACGTCAAATAACCGTATGACGACAAGAAAGGATTCGGGAAAAGTAAAGAGGACGAGAAGCCAAGGGATGATCGTGCTTGCTTTAAATGTGGGGACCCAAACCACTTTATTAGTAAGTGTCCCAAACGGGATGATCAAAAGGCGTTCGTGAGCGGCACGTGGGGAATGAGCGACGAGGAGGACGAAGAAATTTGTCTCATGGCAAATGACGAGGTATGTCATGAATACTATAGTAGCTTATCACTAGATGACGACTCATTGCATAATGAATATGACAAACTGTGCAATATTAGCTTAAAAATAATTAACAAAAACAAGTTTTAAAAAGTCAAAACCAACGTTTAGATAAAGAAGTCATAGAATTAAAAGCAAAATTGAAACGTCTAGAAAAGGATAAAATAGCAAGTGGTGAATGTGAACTTTGCGTTCAACTTCAAACACCAGTTGATCAAATAGATTCTAAAATTGCTAGAATGAGTACGAATACTTTAGATATGATATTAGATAGTGTTAAAACCGGTAACAACAAAAAAGGATTAGGTATTCAACAACTTGATCCATCAACTAGTGAAAACAAAGAAACACAATTTGTTAAGGCACTAGAAAAACCAGCCACTGTTGTGGCGGATCCCACGGATCCCATAAAAAGGGAACCGACTAGTGTTAAGCCCGGGATCCGTAGGTCTGCTGTAGCAAACATTGGTAATAACGTAGCTTCTTCATCTAGAACTGATTTTGTTATCGTTAATAAGAAGAAACCAACTCATTTCACCACTAGACAACCACCTCCAAAATATAATGCTATTTTTGCAAGAAACAAAGCTCCATCTTTTTCAAAACCTAATCCATCTAGGAGACCTAATAATGTTTACCCGAGAAGTAACCATCAAATGGGAAGGAACCCAAGTATGCAAATGGTTTTTCTTTTCAAAACTTTGCTCCATGGAATGCATACTCACCTTATCCATACATGTCTAACATGAATGGAATGTTTAACACTAATGGACCCATGAACAAATGGGGACCAAACTTTTGAGTTAATTGTTTTCTTAGGTGTGCTTAAAGGTCGACCTAGACCCGGATGAATGGGTCAAGGATAGTGGGTGCACGAGGCACATGACCGGCAATAAAGATCTATTCTCCACGTATGAATCCTTCAATGGAGGTAATGTGGTGTTTGGAAATAGCAAAAGTAAAATCATCGGTAAAGGTACGATTTTTAACAAATCTCTAACCATTAATGATGTGTATCACGTAGAAAACCTAAACTTTAACCTCTTAAGTATAGGACAAATATGTGATAAAAAGTGCAATGTACTTTTTACCGAAACCGGTAGTAAGATATTAAAAAATGGCATAACCATAGGAAGAAGAATTAGGAAACATGGAGTCTATGTCATTAAAATCAGTAATGAACCTAAAGACAAACTATGTTTTACCTCTATGGATGATACATCGACCTTATGGCATCAAAGATTGGGTCATGCCAATATGCGACTTCTTCAATCGCTATCATCCAAAGATCTAGTAAGAGATCTACCTAAGTTAAAATATGAACATCACTTTTGTGATGCTTGTAATGTAGGAAAACAAGTTCATTCTAGTCATAAAGCTAAAAGCATGGTGTCTACAACTAAGTGTCTAGAATTACTACATATGGATTTATTTGGTCCATCCGCTATCCAAAGTTATGGAGGCAACTACTACACTTTGGTCATAGTGGATGATTACTCTAGGTACACATGGATAAAATTCTTAAAGAACAAAACGGAAACATTTAATTATTTTGAAATATTAACCAAGAAAATCCAAAGACAACTAGGAAGTCCTATAGTGTCTATTAGAACGGATCATGGTAGGGAATTCGATAATGAAGTGAAATTTGGAGCTTTTTGTGATGCTAATGGTATTACTCACAAATTATCGGCTCCGCGCACTCCACAATCGAATGGGGTAGTTGAAAGAAAGAATAGAACCCTACAAGAAATGAGTCGCACCATGCTTAATGAGCAATCCATACCTTAAAAGTTTTGGTGCAATGCCGTTGATACTTCAACGTACATACTCAATCGAGTCTTAATTAGACCAATCTTAGGTAAAACTCCATACGAGTTACTCCGAGGCAAAAAGCCTATGTTAGATCACTTTAGAGTCTTTGGTAGCAAATGTTTTATTCTTAACACTAAAGATTACCTTACAAAATTTGATCCTAAATCAACCGAAGGTATCTTTCTAGGTTACTCTCCAAATAGCAAAGCTTACGTCATATTAAACAAAGAAACAATGAAGGTAGAAGAGTCATTAAATATAAAATTTGATGAAAGTCCACCCATACCCTCTCCACCTTTTGTCGATGACGAGATTGTAAAAAGTGAAGCTATAGTAATAAAGAAAAAGATAAATGAAGAAGAAGAACCTTTAAATGATGAAGTCATAAACATTAAAGAGTCCAAAGATCACCCCGTAGATAAGGTCATAGGAAAGCTAAACGAAAGAACATTAAGGTCTCAAGTTCAAAACCAAAGTAGCTTATTTTGTTTTGTTTCAACCATAGAACCTAAGAATACACAAGAAGCCATAAAAGATGAAAGTTGGGTAATGGCTATGCAAGAAGAATTAAATCAATTTGTTTCTAATGATGTTTGGACACTTGCCCCTCCACCTAGTAATCAAACCATAATAGGAACCAAATGGGTTTATAAAAACAAATTAGATGCAAATGGAGTAGTGTCTAGAAACAAGGCTAGACTCGTTGCCCAAGGGTATAACCAATAAGAAGAAATAGACTTTGATGAGACCTATGCCCCCGTGGCTAGATTAGAGTCTATAAGAATACTTCTTGCTTATGCTTGTACAAATGATCTAAAGCTTTATCAAATGGATGTCAAAAGTGCTTTTCTAAATGGTTTTATTAATGAAGAAGTATATGTAGCTCAACCTCCGGGCTTCATCGATTTTGAAAAACCTAAACATGTGTATAAGTTAAAGAAAGCCCTTTACGGTCTTAAACAAGCTCCAAAAGCTTGGTATGACAGACTCAAGTCATTTTTAATTAAACACAACTATACCATGGGGTTAGTTGACAACACACTTTTTACTAAGAAAAGAGAGTCACATATAATCGTAGTTCAAATATATGTAGATGATATTATATTCGGATCCACTTGTCAAGACATGTGTGATTATTTCTCTAAAATCATGCATGACGAGTTCGAGATGAGTATGATGGGATAACTTAGTTTTTTTCTTGGTCTACAAATCAAACAAGTAGAAGATGGTATCTTCTTTAATCAATCTAAATACATAAAAGAGATGTTAAAGAAATTCGGATTAGAAGAGTCAAAACCAATTAGGACACCAATGTCATCCGACACCAAACTCACTAAAGATGAAGACGGAGAATCCGTAGATAATACTAAATATCGTGGCATGATTGGTAGTCTTCTCTACCTCACGGCTAGTAGGCCGAATATCATGTTTAGTGTTTGCTTATGTGCTAGGTTTCAAGAAGACCCTAAAACATCACACCTAGAAGCCGTAAAAAGAATATCTAGATATATTAAGGGTACAACACAATTAGGATTATGGTATCCTAAGGGCACGGGAGTAGAAACAATTGTATATGCAGATTCTGACCATGCAGGTGATTATGTTGACCGAAAAAGTACAAGTAGGGTATGTAATTTTATGGGATGTTATTTAACATCTTGGTTTTCAAAGAAACAAACGGCATTAGCAATATCAACAACCGAAGCCAAATACGTCTCCGCCGGCAAAGCATGCCAACAAGCACTATGGATGAAACAAGCGTTAGTTGACTACGACATTCATCTTAGTAACATAGCCATTCTATGTGACAACAAATGTGCCATAGATTTAAGCAAGAATCCGGTATTACATTCTCGCACAAAGCATATAGAGATTCGTCATCACTTCTTAAGAGACAATGTTCAAAAGGGGAACATCTCTATTGAGAAGGTAGCGTCCGAAGACAACATAGCCGACGTCCTCACCAAACCGTTGAAGCGGGAACAATTCAACCTACTTCGTCTTGGTCTTGGTCTCATGGAACAAACGTCGTAATTTATTTTTTTTCTCTACAAGGTATGTAAACACTAGCCTTCTTCTTTCTGAGTCTAGGATCTTTATTTCACGCACAACTTACAAACAATACGGGAATTTTCAAAACCCAAGATAAGTTTTTTACTTATAACTCATTTTCTTTTCTTATGGAAACCTCTTTTGGAATGTTTTCTAGAAATGATACTTCTTCCCGTATCAATTTCACAAAAGCAATTTCTCACGATTAGGACAAATCGCTTTTTCATTATTAATACAAAGTAAAAACTCGTTTTCATTGCATCTCATGTCTTTTGAATGCTAAAGGGGACACATAACTAATATGTGTTTTCGGGTACATTCATTTAAGCGACAATGAATTAGGAGCATTGGTAGCACTAAATTATGTACTCAAGTACTAACTATGTGTTTTTGGGTTATCTCACATTATATTATGCTTTTCCACTTCTAGTTTATTTTTCTTTTCTTCTTAGGAGTCGAGATAATCGCAACTCCAAATAGTTTGCATATAGACACACACTAGGCAAAAATGTTTCCAAAAGGAAAATTTTGTGCTGCCTGGATCACCAGACCCACGGATCCCAGCTTTCATGCTGGATGGATCCCTCAAGGGAAGGATCCGTGGGATCCGTGAGACAGAAGCTGTTTTTACCTTCTATTTTTCTCACTTTAGATGACAACTCCAACATTTGTTTTAATTTTTGGAGTATGTTCTTTAATGCTTGTGTTCTCATGATCACATGCCTTAAATTCACATCTAATCATTAGATTTTAATCCACATTTTGGGTCAAACATTCATTACAATGCATTGTTTTTCTATATATAGAATTCCCAAAATGCTTGCATAATTCATCTCATCTTCACAAACAAACAACACCATGTCATTCACAAGCTCTTACAACTTAGATGAATCACCTAGTACAAAAAATTCTATTCATGAATCCCAAACTTTTGTACTACCACCTTCCAAAATACCACAATCAAACTCTATGATATCCCCACGGATTAGCATACGATCTTGTTGCTTAACAAAACCATCATCAAATGGCTCATCACCATCAAATAACTCACCACAAGATGCTTCCATTATAGCACCTCCTTCATCACCAACGAGTACACCAACTTCATCACCAAATCACTCATCACCTAAAGTCACTCTTTTGGAACTCCTTACGACTCCAACAAGATCTCAACAACCAAAACAAAAAGAAATAGCCTTTTTAGCACCTCCCACTTCTCCAAACACAATATTCAATGATCTTGAAACATCACCACCCTTAGCTCCCATTAAACTACAAGAACATCTAGGTTCTTTTCCACCACCACTTCCAACCATTCCGGACTTTGATCCATATTTTCCTATTTTTCCACCACATATTCCGCAACTCACAAATCAAAACAACCCGGAAAACTTCCACACTCATTACCCACATCACTTACATTGTGAACATTGCCAATCCACTAGGGAAATTGCAATAGAATTTAGGGAAGAAATGCGATTCATACTCAACCTCATCCTTGATCGCATCAATACCATTACTCATCCAAACCTCCATCCATAACCTTATGCAAGCATGGAAGGAATCATTATTACTATTTTCTATTTTTAGTAACTTTTCTTTTGAGTCATTTTCAAGAACAAGTGTTGTTCTTATTTTCACATGCTTGTAGGTGGCATAAATACCACTACACTTTGTTGTTTTATTACAAGGCCTTGTTTACATACCTTGGCTCCCAATCTTGATTCTCGTCAATCATAAGATTATTTAAGCATGTTACTAACCTTTCTCTTTGTAGGATTTTTTTATTTTTCTTCACTTGACACCCCAAACTAGGGGGAGCTACCGTCAAGGGGAGTAAGCGATATGTGGACCATTTTTTTCCACACTTTTATTTCTTCGAAGGGTAAACTTTTTGTTTCGACAAAAAGGGGGAGAAGAAGTAAAACTTAGGGGCTTTCAAAACATACATCTATTCTTAAGTTCTACTCATCATAACATTATGTTTTGTCATCAACAAAAAGGGGGAGATTGTTAATACAAATAAACTGTAAAAACGTTTATTAATATTTTGCGATCTCTTTATGTTTTCTTGATAACAAATATAATGTTATCTTAAGTACAATTATAAGGATACATGTTATTTTTGTAAAGCATTTACATATAGTCATCTAAAACAAAAATATTGTAATTAATCATTTGTTGTAATAGTTTATTAGGATGGGTAAAAATCATAACCCATGGATCATATCCATAACCCATGCTATTGACCCATACCCACAGGACTAGATACAATGTACTCATTAGATACATTGAATCTAAAAGAATACCCATGGACCAACCCATAACCCATGACCCATGACCCATAACCAAAAAACCCATGGGCAAAGAGGAGCGTCCCATGGATCCCTAGGATTACACTAGACAGATCCCTTGTAGGAAGGATCCGTGGGATACGGGGAACAGTGGCAGAATTTGCCTATAAATAGAGAGACATTTCTTCATTCTAACTCACCACTCTTCTTACTAATTCTCTCATATACTCTCATTCTCTTCTAACAAAAGATCACTTGATCTAGAGAGTACTTCCTCTTTCTTTCTTTAGTGATTCTCACATAGGTCCTTCTCTAAGGCGAGATCACGAGCATTCTACAAGTCATCCAAGCAAGGGGTCCTTGATTGATGTTAGGTTCCCATTTTAGTAACACAAGCATCAATATAAGAAAGGAGATAAGAGAAGTGATTGGATGAACGATAACACACACACACGTATGAGTATAAGAAAGGTTATGCGTAAAGAGTGAATGTGAATTGAACAACCAACCCTCAAGTGAGGGTTTATAAGAGTATTTATAGGGCAAGGAGCTAGGGCAACACTTCTAGCAACCTTCCCTTCTTATGGGCTTGGGCCAAGGCTCATGGGCTTTCTACATAAACCTTGGCATGATAACTAACATAAAAGCCATATTAAGCTAACTAATACATATTAATTACTAACACTTGAAATATAGTTTAGGAGTGATTCCAACAATCTCCCCCTAAGTGTTAGTGATTGATAATATAAACGTTGAAGATGCTGATGTAATAGTAGCTTTGACGTCTTCTAACATTCTTCTTTCTTGTGAGAAAAATTGCCTCGATTCGAATAATCTCCCCAGTATAGAGAAATTGTTTCCTTTGAAAAGTTCTGCTTTGACGTCATCTTTTTCTTTGTTCTTTAGTTCTTTGTTCTTTGTGGTGAAAGTGATAGTATGTTGTTGTTGTCTGCATCAGGTCTGCTTCGTTGCTCCAGTGTCTCCACGTCTTTCTCCAACATGCTCACACACTCTTTAATGTTGGATTTCAGTACTGATGTAGTTCTCTTAGTCTTTGAATTTTGTAGATTCTTTGACGAAGAATCATTCTGACTTTGTGTTGCCTTTTGAGAGAACTTCAATTAGTGATGTTGTTGGTATGAGCATGTGAAGAATCTGCATGATCAGTCCGCTCCAGAGCTTCCATAAGAAGAAAACATAAGAATGGTTAGTGATAAGCGGATTCCAGCACTTACAAGTTTGAACTTCGAGCGTGTTAACAGCATAGTGTGAAAACACAACTCTAATTCTCTCAAAGGCTGTTCCTGAACTGGAGTCCCACGAGTGAGATAACGCGATGTACCGAAGTACACCTACAGTTCAGATGAGTCGCTGAGGTACACCGAAGCATCACCTCACGACTGTAGACCGTTTGAGACACACTAAGTGTAATCCACGGGGAGTTACCGAAGTGACCTGCTGTCAGGGATGTTTTATGTTGACCCTGGCAGGAGTTTCCATTCAATCACTGAAGATCACATATGTGAACCTCTCATAAATGTTCTCGACAGATTGCTAAGATCTGTGAAGGACACGATAATATATCACTTGCGTTCTTATTGTTGAACGACAAGCGATGAATTGTCAAGTGTACCTAAGAGATCTTTTGATGAATCTCGTGGCTCTAGACTCAATAGTGCACTTTGGTTTTCCTGAGCGGAGACTAGGGAGAGGGTCTCCTTCTTCAATACCAGCAATCTCTAAGAGAAAGCCGCTAGTTTATGTAGGGTTCCCTGTGAGAATGAAACAAGCTTCTGTTGAGAGAAACTTGAGTGGCTAAGAAGGTTTAGTGCATGCGTCACTGGGTCCATGACGACTTTTATCTTCAATACCGGTGTCATCTAGTAACGACCAGTAGCATATGAATTGAACCCGGTGTCTGCCTTAAGTTGAATAATCTGGAGGGCTATTTCTTTTCACCCTTTTCTTTGCATTTCTTTTTAATTCTTTAACTCCTTCTTTCTCCTATTCTCATATTCTCCTTTTTATAATCATACCTAAGGAATTATAATTACTAACTATTTGTGATGTCCTTGGGTAGATCCCTCCGGCTCTGGCGGATCATAGGACGGTTATTCCTAACCTTAGTCACCTTATAACTCCATGACTAACCTATGTTGCCCCAAAACCATTTTCTTGAAAATCTCTCAAAGTGTTTGTGAATGAAAAACATTTTGTACCACTGTGAGAGTTTTATATTTTAGCAGAAATACTCCCCCTCCACACGTGCTTAAGTGTTTAGACAGAAATCTGCATGGTGAGAGAAGAGCGCGGACTTTTGAATTGATCGACTCAAGATAGACAATCCCCCGCGAGACACAGTTACGTTGCATAGTTAAAGAGGTACATTGACAACTTTTAGGTGACAACTAACTCTAGTAACTACCTTGAAGGTGTGGACAAACCTAGAAAGGTTGTCAAACCCGTCAAAGTTCATGTCTATCATGTTAGGATTTAGTAAATCCAGGTATTAAAGTGTCGGTCACCTCAAGTATATGTAATCGTTAGAAAGCTCGTAGTCGTAGTGATTTTAAGATTTAGTAGTATTTAGTTAAGTAACACCGTGGAGGACGGACGGGTCTTTACCCACTGTATGCCTGATCCACAGCCCGTCATGTGGCGTTTTATGTAATGACTATAAATACTCTCTACCTCCCAAGGTAGAGAGCTGGAGCTCATAATAAGATTTTTCTTTCTCTCACTAAAGTTCCCAAGTCTCTAACTTTCTCTCTCTAAAACCTCTTATACGCCTATTTATGATTATGGTTTAGTGTGTTTGTGAAATCCAATATGTTACAAATGGTATCAAGAGCCATGGTTAGATCATCTACTACATATCCTTGGATTTCTAGTGGTTTTTAGATGGTTTTTGAGTTTGAAAAAGTTTAGTGGTTTTTGCATCATTTGGTTCATTTCTTGTGTTAAAGTTTGAATTTTGGGTGTACTTTTGTGTTTAGAATCATTTTATGTGCTTGGGTTTTGATTTGGTAAGCTTGAATCACTGTGGTTGAGCTTGTTTTGGATTGAAAAGTGTGTTTTTAAAGTTTTTCGTGTTTTTAAAGTTTTTCTTGGTAGTGACTTGGCTCTCGGAGTGAATTTCTTGGTAGCGACTTGCTTCAGTAAAAGGTAGCGAGTTGTAGTGAGTTTTGGTAGCGACTTGGTCATAGCGACTTGCCTTTTGAGACAAGCCGACAAACAGTACACTTAGTGGATTCTCCACTACGGGTAGCGACTTGGTAAGTTAGCGACTTGCTTTCAATTTTGATAGCGACTTGTTCTTTAAGTTTCTTAGCGATTTGGACATTAGCGAGTTGCTATTTAGCGACTTGATTTCTTAGCGACTTGGTGCTTTGCGATTTGCTGTCAAAATTCTTAGCAATTTGGTTCTTAGCGACTTAGTTCAAGGATTCTTAGCGACTTGGTTGACTTTTGTTTGTAATACGGTTTTCTCTTGATTTAGTAAAATCCCGTGAAAGAATCTATTTCCCGGTTTAATCATTGAGTTATAAAATCCCGTGTAATCTTTAAACATGTCTACCAACGTACCTACAATCATCTCCACTGTTGCCGAGGATGTTCAAGCAGCTGGTTCAGATACTCGTCCACCCATGCTTGACAGAACTGACTACGACTCTTAGGCTCAAAGAATCAGACTGTACTGTCTTGGAAAGGAAAATGGGGTCAACATTCTCAAATCGATTGATGAAGGACCTTATCAGATTGAGACTACAAGAGACTTAACTGATACAGCTGCAGATGGAACAATGATCTATGGAATAGACAGACCAAAGACATATGATGAGCTCGATGATAAGGAGAAAAACAGATTCGATGCTGATATCAGGGCTTCTAACATCATACTTCAAGGTCTTCGAAAAGATATCTACAAGCTGATCAATCACAACACCGAAGCCAAGGCAGTGTGGGATAATGTCAAGATGCTTCTCTCAGGTTCTGAACTTACTATGGAAGACAGAGAATCACAACTCTATGATGAATTTGAGCACTTCAAGATGAAACGAGATGAGAGTGTCTATGAGTATTACGTGAGATTCTACAAGCTTGTGAATGATATGAGAAACATCAAAATGACTATGCCAAACATTCAGTTGAACTCAAAGTTTGTGAACAACATGAATCCCGAATGGCACAAGTTTGTCACCTCTGTGAAGCTAACCAAAGGATTGAAGAATACAAACTATGAGAAACTCTATGCCTTCCTTCTTCAGAATGAGAGACATGCTATGTTTGAAAAAAGGATTCTTAATCAGTTCAAAACCAACCAGGGAGAGATAAGCTCATCTAATGATTCAACTGCCTTCTACTCAAACATTGGAATCACAACCAAAGCTTCACAAGTCATACCCATGGGTAATGGTAATCACAAACTCATTCCCGATCCAATGTTCAAACAAGCTGATGCTGATGCACACGTGGGAAACTTAATTAATCAACTGGATCTCATGATCAGTCAAAACATGAACTCTCTCCCACACACCAACAACAACCTCAGAACAACATCTAATCCACATAATCAACCAACTGTCAGAGATGGGAAGGTTATGGTACAACCAGTTCAAGAAAGGCAGTATGAACAAGGAAGAGGTGGAGTTGGTAGAGGATATGTGGCAAATCAGAATAGGGGAAGGAATGGAAATCAAGGACAAGCAAAGCCGATCAAGTGTTACAACTATGGTGGTGAGGGACATATTGCAAGGAACTGCACATCACCAAAACGCCCTCAGAATGCCGAGTACTTCAGGGATAAGATGTTGCTTGTGCAAGCTCAGGATAATGGTGTAGCTTTGGATGAAGAGGAATTGTTGTTTCTTACTGAGGGAAATGCCAAGACATATGATGCAGATGTGGATGAGCAGCCAATTCAGGAGATAGGCCACAATCATCAGAATGCCTTTCAAGTCGCTGATTGTGATGCATACGAATCTGACGTTGATGATGAACCTACTGCATAAACAATTTTCATGGCTAGCATTTCTCCAATGGTCCCTTCTAAAGTCTCTTCATCACCACAAGCTGGTCCATCCAAAGACAAAATCATTTCTGAGGTATTAAAACTATATGATGATGCTGATGCGCAAAAGATGCATGACAAAGTACAATCAACTGAAACTATTGAGTCAGATATTGAAAATATGGGTAATATCAATGTTGTCCCATATGATCAATATGTGAAACAAAGTGAAAGTGAGATTGTAACAAGTGATGCATCTTCTGCAGTCAATGATGACTATGTTTTTGATGAATACACTGCATGTGCCCCTGATGATTCTGTTATCTCTGAACTTAATGCCTATAAAGAACGAGTTGCTATTTATGCGTACAACTATTAGAAAAAGTAAGTTTAGAGAAGAAGTATTAAAACAAGAGTTAAACTCCTTACAAGAAAAGCTTTCTAAAACTGCTAAGCAAAAACAAGAACTTCAAGAAAATGTTAAAATGCTTAAGCAAGAATTCAGTGCTAAGGAATCAAAACTTTTGAATGATTTTTCTAATCTAAAAACCTTGAAAAACAAGGTTGAAAATAAGTTGTACGTACAAGGGAATACAATTCAGACTGCTCACATGATCACGAAGCATAGAGTTCTCAGCGATAAGCATAGTATCCCCATTATAAAGGAATCCAACCCTGAGTATGGTAAGATAGCAAAAGCTGCTCAAAATGTAATCTATGTTGGCAATGAGATTCTTAAACCTAGACAGACACCTAATTGCATTGAGTGCACTGAGGAAGATAGAAAATTAGATGATGCATCTAGGGAGAAAATGAATAAGAAGCTAGAAGATCCTGAATGTAAAAAGAATAACATAACGATCAAACCCCATGATTACAAGAAGGAAAACTGGATTTCCTTGAACAAGTTTAAGCCTCAAACGTTGTTAACTCCCGAACAAGTGTTTTGGAAAAAGGATTTAGATAAGCAAAAAGCAGAGAATCTTGTTGTAACAAACCCTCCCTTTAGGATAATGCCTGCAGCGACTGTGTATCCTCCAAATACACCAATGCATTTAGTTCCTAGAACTATTGCCACTAAGAGCAAGACCTTAATCAGTCAATATGTTATATTTCAATTATTTGGTGAATTTGAGAAAACTTGTAAGAAGAGGATCACACCCACTGGGATAACTGAAGGGGAAAGGGGTTTTGAGCAAACAAAAGAATGTTACTTAACTGAGGTCATGCCTTTCTTTAAACAACTAAAAGATCAATTTGAGAGTCTTAAAAAGGGGATAGATACAAATATTAAAGGAATGGAAAAGGAATTTGATGTAATGATTGTTGAGGTTAGTGACTATGAGCGAGCATTAAAATATAATGAAATTGAGAGGAAGAACTTGCATACCTTAAATGAGAATCTGATTTCTGATTGTATTTCTCAAGATGTGTTCTATACTGCCACTAATTGTTCTATTACTGCTTCTCAATTTCATGAATTATCTGTTGCTTTGAAAGTCTCCCATGATCGTGTCATTGAGCTTGAAATAAAAAACGCTAAACTAAGTGAGAAAATTGAACAGGATGATCACGATAATTTGGTAAAACATTTTTCTAAACTAGAAGTTGAACATTTTGATTTACAACTAAAGTATCAACATCTCAAAGAAAATGTTAAAACCTCAAACATCAAGATATCCTCAGATGTTCCAGAGTTTGATGCAGTTTTTGAAATAAACAAACATGATGAACAGATTCAAGCTCACTGTAACATGATCAGAAAACTGAAAGCCCAAATTTCTCAATTAAAGGGTGAAATGAACAATGTCACTGGCTCCCAAATACCTCCTCCTTTAGATTCTCGGAATTCTCAAAACTTTCATCTTCAAAACTTGGTTAATGCTTTACAAAAGGAAAATGAGAGTTTTCTAGAAGAAAATGAAAAGGTTAAACGTTATTTCAATGAGTTATTTGAGTCAATAAAAGTCACTCGTAACAAAAATAATGAACAAATAACTTCGTTGCAAAAGGAAATTGAGAATCTGAAGAGTCAGGTAAAAGGGAAAATGCCAATGACCAATGGGGAGAATGGTGCATCAAAGGTGCATGGTTGTAATAAATATACTTTGTCTGTGAAATATGTTCCTACTCATCTTAGGAATAACAAACTTGCTGTTCAAACATAATTCTCATACCTTAAGGACAACCTAGAATGTCTCCGTGAGATTGTAGAAGAGGATAAGTTAGAAAAACCACTTGATAACGCAATTGGTCATGCATGCTTATATGCCAAACGATCTCAAGAACTTCTAGAATGCTTAATTACAATATGCCCTAAATCCTTAGGTGAGCAAGTCAATCCCTTGATACCTTATTCTATGCCTAGTGCCAAGTATACAACTCATTCAATGCCCAATGTTATCAATGTGAACTCTAGTATACCTTCAAGTAGTTCAGACCCCAACACATCTAAACAGGAAATGCAAAAAGTAGCAAAACCAACTAATGTTCCCATTTTCTCTACAGGAGTAATCAGTGACATTAAAGCGAGCATGTCAAAGTCTCAAGACAATACAAGGAATGATAGGACCTTGCAAGAAAAGAGTAGAAGATCACCCTAGGAACACTATGTTTGAGTTGAATAAAACGAATCGTGTTGATTCTAGTATTAGCTATAAGCGTACTGTAATTAATTCGAATTCTGCTACAACGTGCAAAACATGTAATGATTGCTTGATTTCTGGTACTAATCATGAATGTGTTGTGAATGGGTTGTCTAATGCTATAAATTGCCCAGTTAAAATTGTTAATGCTAAAAATCATGCTAAGAAGGCTAAAAGGCAAAGACGTATGAAAGCTTGAAAATAGTGGAAACCCACAGGAAGAACATTTAGAAAGATAGGTTATCAATGGATACCTCTTGGCCATAAGAAAATGGATGCCTACTGGTAGAACTATTCCCTTAAGAAGTGAACATACTTTGAATAGGTCAAATACGGATACTAGCACTGCATCTATTTCTGACGATTCCATTGCTTCTATTTCTGATGTGGGTGTTCCAATCACTGTTACTAACCAAATGGAACCCATTCTTTCATGGAGATCCCAATTATCCATGTATCCATTCTTGTCTGTGTTCAACTGCAGATCGTTCAAATCGTTCTGTGGTACCTGGACTCAGGTTGTTCCAAGCATATGACTGGAGACTGGTCGCGGCTCATGAACTTCGTGAGTAAATTCATCTGGACTGTTAGATTCGGGAACGACCATTTTGGAGCAATTATGGGTTATGGTGATTATGTAGTCGGCAAAAGTGTAATCTCCAAGGTATATTATGTGGAAGGTCTTGGTCATAATTTGTTCTCTGTTGGTCAATTCTGTGATTCCGATCTAGAGGTGGCCTTTAGAAAACATACTGGCTTCGTTAGAGAACTTGATGGTGTGGAATTATTAAGAGGTACTCGTGGTTCTAACCTATACACCATCTCTATCGAAGACATGATGAAGTCTTCTACAATCTGCTTACTGTCAAAGGCTTCTAAAACAAAATCATGGTTATGGCATCGTCGTCTCAATCAGTTGAACTTCGGAACCATTAATAACCTTTCCAGAAAGGATCTTGTCAGAGGGTTACCCAGATTAAAATATGAAAAAGATAATCTTTGTTCAGCTTGCCAATTGGGTAAAAGCACGAAATATACCCACAAACCAAAACCCACAAATTCAGTAATGGAAGTTCTTCATACCCTTCATATGGATCTGTGCGGACCAATGAGAGTGCGAACGATAAATGGGAAGAAATACATTCTAGTAGTTGCTGATGACTACTCTCGATTTACTTGGGTAAAGTTTTTGAGGACAAAGGATGAAACTCCAGATGTCATCATCAAACTAATCAAACAGCTTCAGGTTCGACTCAATAATACAGTCAGAATTGTTCGAACAGACAATGGCACAGAGTTTGTTAACAAAGACTTAATTCAGTTTTATGAAAGTGTTGGAATCAGTCATCAAAGAAGTGTTCCACGAACTCCTCAACAGAACGGTGTAGTTGAAAGACGAAATCGAACTCTTGTGGAATTCGTAAGAACAATGCTAATTTATTCAAAGGTTCCAATGTTTCTATGGGCAGAAGCCATTGCCACTGCTTGCTACACCCAAAATCGTTCCCTTATACACACCTCTCATGGAAAAACTCCATATGAACTTGTTCATAAATGAAAACCTGATCTCTCCTACCTTCGTGTGTTTGGTGCCTTGTGCTATCCAACGAATGACGGTCAAGACTTAGGAAAATTAAGAGCAAAGGAAGATATTGGAGTTTTTGTTGGCTATGCACCAAACAAGAAGGGTTACAGAATCTATAACAAGAGAACCCGAAACATCATGGAAACAATTCACGTTATGTTCGATGAGCTGACCGGTCAGATGGCTCCAGGACAATCCAGTTCTGGACCCGCATCATAACTCTCATCTAGTAGTCCCATCAGTTCTACTCTTGTGTCTAATCATTCACCTGCAACTCCTTATGTACCTCCCTCTGAAGATGGTTTGAAGAAATTATTTAATCATATGTTTGATGAACACTTTGAGCCAAGTGCTATTGATATGTCAATTCCATCAACAGAGGCTGCTTCTATCCCTGTCAATGAAGTCAATCCTTCAGTTTCTATGTCATTAAGTCAGGAAGCGCCTGCTGCTGATCAATTAGTCTCATCAACCAACCTTAAATCACCGAGTGTACATCAAGAAATTGCTCCTGATTTACAAGATGATATTAATCCCTTTGCTACTCCCGAAGATGCTCCATTTGAAAATATATTTGCTCCCGAATCATCATCTGAACCATCTTCATCAGGAGACATCGACTCTGCTACTTCAGTTCCACAACAACTACCACATGAACACCTTAGAAAATGGACACATGATCACCCATTGGACAACATCATTGGAAACCCTTCTCGTCCTGTATCCACTCGTAAACAACTTGCTACTGATGCCTTATGGTGCTTCTTCAATTTCGTACTCTCTAAGATCGAACCTAAAGATGCTAAAACTGCGATGAATGAAGACAGCTGGTTCAATGCCATGCAAGAAGAAATTCATGAGTTTGATCGATTAGATGTATGGGAATTAGTACCTGCTCCAGACTGTGCTATGATCATTTCTCTTAAGTGGATCTTCAAAGTGAAGCTTGATGAGCATGGAGATGTTCTGAAAAATAAGGCTAGATTAGTTGCTAAAGGATATCGTCAAGAGGAGGGTATTGACTTTGAAGAATCATTTTCTCCTGTCGCTCGTATCGAGGCAATCAGAATCTTCTTGGCTAATGCTGCAAGTAAGAACATGGTAGTCTATCAGATGGATGTAAAGACGGCATTTCTCAACGAAGATCTTAAGGAAGTCATCTACGTCAGCCAACCTGAAGGCTTTGTGAATCCAGAGCATCCTACTCACGTTTATCGTTTGAAGAAGGCTCTTTATGGTTTAAAGCAAGCTCCAAGGGCATGGTATGATACACTATCAAAGTTTCTTCTATCTACTGGATTCAGCAAAGGAGCAGTTGATCCTACATTGTTCACCAGGAAGTCAGGAAAACATTTAATTCATGTTCAAATTTATGTTGATGATATCATCTTTGCCTCGACTGACCCCAATGAGTGTGACCATTTTTCAAATGAAATGGGTTCTAAATTTCAAATGTCAATGATGGGACAAATGTCATTTTTCTTGGGATTACAAATTTCACAAAGTCCCGGAGGCATTTTTATAAATCAATCTAAATATGCTAATGAAATTTTAAAGAAATTTGGATTCGATTCTAGTGACCCTGTTGACACTCCCATGATTGAACATACTAAACTAGATGAGGACCACTCAGGGATCATGGTAGACCAAACGAAATATCGTAGTATGATTGGATCCCTGATGTACCTCACAGCTAGTAGACCAGACATCTTGTTCGCTGTTTGCATGTGTGCTAGATACCAGGCTAAGCCTACTAAAAAGCACCTTGAAGCAGTTAAACGAATCTTTCGGTATCTCCAAGGAACCATCAATATGGGACTTTAGTACCCGAAGGACACCGGTATGTCTCTAACAGCCTATGCAGATGCTGATCATGCAGGATGTCAAGATACTCGTCGAAGTACATCTGGAGGTGCTCAGTTTTTAGGTGATAAGCTTGTGAGCTGGTCTTCAAATAAGCAAATGAGTACTTCTATTTCCTCTACAGAGGCTGAATACATAGCCATGTCATCTTGTTGTGCTCAAATCCTATGGATGAGATCCCAATTATCTGACTATGGATTTGAATTCAACAAAATCCCTCTGTACTGTGATAATAAAAGTGCTATTGCTCTCTCATGCAACAACGTACAACACTCAAGAGCAAAGAACATCGACATTAGACATCATTTCATCAAGGAGCAAGTTGAAAACGGTGTGGTGGAACTTTACTTTGTGAGGACTGAATACCAGTTAGCAGACATCTTCACCAAAGCACATCCTAGAGAACGTTTTGAGTTTATTCTTCCACGACTTGGTCTTAAGAGCCTACAACCGGAAACACTCAAACGTCTTCAAGAGGAAGAAGAGGAGTAAAAGGTTTCCTTCATCTATCTCTTGTAAATATTTATTCGAAAATCAAAATACAAAATTATAAAACCTTCAAAAAATCAAATAGAAAAATATAAAACTTTCAAAATCCATAAAAATTTGAAAAATTCGAAAAATCTTCAAAAAATATTGTCATTTTGTCATGGTTTTCTCAATTCGAAAATATCTACGGTCTTTGTGTTGTCATTCAAAGAATGACACGGGACTTTAGATATTGTTCGAATTAAAAAAAAAATCAAAAAATCAAAAATATTTTTGGGAGAAAGTGAAAAATGGTTTATTGTCATTTCAGGCAGTAACCCGCTTTTTAACGAAAGAACAAAGCCATACTTTATCTTGCTTTTTCAAATATCATGCTCTGATTCTATAAACAATCGCTTTCAATCTAATGAAAACTAATTGCTTTGAAAAATAACTCGTACTCTATTTTTGTAAATCATCTGGACTTAACTTTTGCTAAAATATCTATCTCTCAATCAACAACTTATGTCATCGATTGAGGGGGAGAATGATTTCAATTAAATCAGACGGTTATTTGTCATACAATTGTTTTCAAAAGAAAATCATGCATGTTTAATCAATGGAGTTTAAAGTCTCAAAATCCGATCCTTATCAGTTAAAACGCTTTCAAAATAAAGTAACAATCCTCCTTAAAAAGCTTTCCAAATCAAATTTAAATCTTCAGAGATCACAAATCTCAAATGATTTGATAATTGTGATCGGGGGAGAATTTGTGATTTAAATTGGATTTAAACTGATAATTCGATAAATGGTTTCACATGTGTCTAGCTAGCTTTCCTCCCCACATGTGCCAACCGATTTTAATTTTTCCATGCACATGTTGAGGGGGAGCATCCTTTTGAACCACAAATATTTGAAACGTGATTGATTTGTCTCTAAGTGCAGGTTCCCTCTAAGTATGTGCAAAACTCTTTCAAACCTCGAGGCATATATTGAGGGGGAGCAAACTTATGAAAACCCCATCCTTCCCTAATATGCTTTATCTACTTGTTTTGATAAGGGAAGTGATGTTGATATCTTTTAGAAAATGGTAATCAAAGAAGTTAATTCTTCCTCTTGCCTCCGTGTGCTAATACAATTTCAAATATATGTAGCACATGTTGAGGGGGAGCTCTTGTTCTAAAAATATCAAAAACAATTCAGGTACAAAATGCTTTGATAATATATCACAAGTATCTGGATTGAGTTTAAAATGGTTTTCAATTGGTACCAATGGCAGATGAACAATACCAAATAGACCGACCAACTTTACTTTATGTATGGTGATATAAGGACGATAAGGTTAGGTATTTGTTCCCATGATCCGCCAAAACCGGAGGGATCTACCCAGGGACAATCCACTAGTTAGTGTAGAAGTCCTTAGGTATATTGAAAAAAGGAGAAAAGTGAGATATGGGAAGAGTGCGGACTGAGACTGAGCTAGTATTGGAATAAACCCAACAAGGTTCTAGTTATGAAGTCTCGGTAAGCACTGAAGGGGTTGAAGAATGAAAAAGAATTGAATGAGAAAAGGGTGAAAACAAATAGCCCTCCAATTATTCAACCTTAGGGCAGATACCGGGTACAATTCATATGCTACTGGTGGTTACCAAGGTAACATCGGTATTGAAGACAAGACGTCATGGACCCAGTGACGCACTGCACTTCAACTTCCCAAACTACTCAAGTTCCTCTTAAAAGGACTTGTTTCATTCTCACGGGGAATCGACATTATCTATCGACTCTCTCTTAGAGATTGTTGATATTGAAGAAGGAGACCCTCTCCCTAGTATTCGAAACAGGATCCAAATATGCACAAATTGAGTCTAGAGCCATGAGATCATCAATAAATCTCATTAGGACACATTCAATGAAGACTCTCTGTTTCACATAATGTGGAAAGAGAGATTATATATATTGAGTCCTACGCATTATCCTTGTGATTGTGCCAGAACATCCAAGTGATATGTAAACATATTCACAATGAAGATGGAAAGCCTTCTGGAGCCAACATCAAACAAGCTCCTGGTAGGTGGCATGTTAGATCTTTTCAATAAATCGACCATGTGACAATTGAACAGAAACAATGGGGGGATTCAATCTTTTGAATCAATCCTGGTTCAGGATATGGATTGACGGATAGCTTTGAAAAACCTGTCGTTGTGCTTAAAAACTATTTTCTTTAGCACATCGAATGTGTACTTATATTTCAATATAAAAGGTGCTTATGATTGATAATTGATTTTCATTAAAACCTTCATTGTATTGCAAAAATAATTTCTATTGAGCGATACACGATTGTTTTTCTAATCTCTTTTTATCAATCAGTGAATCTCAATTCGCTGGTTCACTCACTCTGTGTTGTCTTCTTTGAGACGTTCCGGTTTGAGAACAGCTAGAACAGCTGCGAAACCCTGTCAAGGAGATTCTTAGGAATCCTACCTGATCACAGGCAGTACTTGTACTAATCAACGGGGAACCGTGGGCCGTGTACCTTAATTCAACAAAAGTGATCAAAGACACTCTTGTGTGCTTTATTGCTAACTGTTTTATGCAGGAACACCCTACATTTGCAGCTGATCAGAATGGAGCGGTCAATCCATTGCCGCATGCTCACACAACACATTCATTTCCAAAGAAATCATGATTAGTGCATCAATGACTCTGATATTATCACTCCCTGCTTCTGATACGCTGCTGCCAATATCATGATTCAACGAAAAGCTTTCGCTACTCTGATAAGAATATATCATGATCCAGAATGTGAGCATGTCGGTCCAAATGTCACAACTTCACTTCATACCAACACCATAATGGATAAGTCAGAGATTTACTGTGGCTGATGATCTCAAAGCTGGCTCAAAACACAGTATCACGTAGATCAGTTAAAGACCTCCACTCAGATTATCCAAACATGCAAATATGAAGAATCAAAGTCTACGAGCTACAGAACAAAGAACATGAATAAGAATCCAAGAACAATCTCAATGTAATATATGTTTGTATTCTATGTAATTTCAATGTGTGTTTGAGGTGACCTCCCTTAGGGGGAGATTGTTAGGATTTAGTAAATTCAGGTATTAAAGTGTCGGTCACCTCAAGTATATGTAATCATTAGAAAGCTCGTAGTCGTAGTGATTTTAAGATTAAGTAGTATTTAGTTAAGTAACACCGTGGAGGACGGACGGGTCTTTACCCACTGTATGCCTGATCCACAGCCCGTCAGGTGGCGTTTTATGTAATGACTATAAATACTCTCTACCTCCCAAGGTAGAGAGTTGGAGCTCATAATAAGATTTTTTTTCTCTCACTAAAGTTCCCAAGTCTCTAACTTTCTCTCTCTAAAACCTCTTATACGCCTGTTTATGATTATGGTTTAGTGTGTTTGTGAAATCCAATATGTTACATATCAAGACTTTCTCGAATAGGTACAATCTAATCGGATAAGTCTAGGAAGACAAATCTTTTCGATTTATGACAGTTCAGAGTTCGTCAATTCATGGGTTAAGTCTTATCACACGAAGATTCAATAGTAAATCAACATATTTCTTATCACATTAATTTTCTCCCCCTAAAAAATGGCATATAAATGTTATTTATGATAACCGTTTGATATTAAATATGACCATTTCGAGTTTTGTGGGAAGATTTCCATGAAGAACATTTTGTTGAACAAAGATTTTAGCAAATACTCCCCCTCAACAAGTAATACTTAACTTTTGAGGGTTTGAAAACGTAAGGGGAAGTACTTGTTCTTTTGATCAAAACTTTGAAAAATGAAAGTTTTGATAAGTTTTACTCAAAAGTAAGATGCTTTCGCTTATTTTATAAGGATTGTGGCACTGAAGCGTACCACAGGGTCCTTTCATTACAAGAACGGGTTGTACACTGTTATGTGTGCACAACCCATTGTTATTTAAATAATCACTCATCCAAATCAATATTGAAAATGAAACAGTTTAAGGGGTACCAGGAGATTCAGGTAGTCCAGCAATAACGCCAGGAATGCGAACTGGGCGTTGATAGCCTGTGAGAGCAATCCTGGGACGACCACCTACGAAGCTCTCCAATGTTCTTAACTGGTCCCTCATGTACAACCTTTCATCGATCCGAGTGATGATCCTCTTAACATCCTTTTTCTCCTTAGAATTCCATCTCTTATTCGATTCGATGCCTTCATGTATCTCCTTTAACCGATAAGCTAATCCATCCCTGACTTTCTTCAGTGTGTGATCTCCAAACTTATAAAGATCTCTACACGCCATCAAGCAGTTGCGATGTAGTTCACTACGGTAAACTAATCCAAACGGTTTGCTGATGAGAGTGTATTATGGAAGATGGTTGATGTCAGGAAGTTCTAGCAGAGGTCTGGTGAAGTTGACACGTGTTTGATACGATTCAACGGCAAGTTGCAAGTCTTCTACACGTTCATGGATCACTATGCTTCTGATGAAGATGAGCATGGACTTGATGTATTCACGTTGGATTTCAGTCGAGAATTGTCTCATTCTTCCCTGTACCTTGGCAAGATACAAATCTTCAATGTCGTTGAGAGACAAATTCTGAAAGTCCGCTTCACAGAAATCATAGTCCCTTTCGTCTTGTCTTTTGACCATAATTTTCTTGAGGAAAGTGTAATCCCATTTAGACGAGAGAGCTACATGCTTAACAACAACGATCCCTTTATCACTGTACACTTCATGTTTAGACCTTCGAACCTGGCAGCTTTTGTAGTAGATTCTTCGGCGTTCTGGCCAATGGTGAATCCCATACATTGCATCGATGTCATACTGTTTGACGCTGTTGGCAAACATGTGGGTAGCATTTTCCTCGATGGATATACAGTTGGAGTATATGGCTGCCGGGAACGGAAGTGTAAGTGATGTAGCGTATTTATTTAAACCATCGCTACCGTGTAGAAGAAATTCCAAGTCATTGTTGAAGAAGTAGCGGAATGAAATCTTAGGTTGATCTGGTTGGCCAATTGTTGGTAGAGGTCTAGACCAGTTGGTGTAGTATGGAGCCTTGTCTCTTCTGGTGAAGTCAATGTTTGCTTCAGGGTTGAGCTAATCAATGTTGTTAGACATGGCTCGTGATATGTTTTCAAGGTGATATTCAACTTCAATAGCACTCTCCAAGCTGTCTTTGAGTAGTTGAAAGGCTTCATTCTTGATGCGTCTCAACGCTGATTTGGTCATCTTCTTCACCTGAAACTTTTCTTGAAGTAACTTAGCATGCTCCAATGTACGACCTTCTACCATATCTTGATCATCAGTTAGGGCGGGAGTAGCATCAACAAGTGTAGAGAACCATTCATACTCAGTGTCATCTTCGTCTAGCCATGAGACGACATCAGCCTTAGGCGTCTTCTTCTTCTTCTTTGGCCTAGATGAGGATGCTGGTTTCTTTGTTGAAGCGGAAGAGGTGGGTTGTTGTTCGGGCTTAGGGACTTCCTCATCGTCACCACCAGAGTATTCAAAATGATCACCGGTTTTCTCTGTCTAGGGTGGTGACTCAGAGTCCTGAGGTTTGTCACCAGAGGAGCGTAGAGGAGATCGTTGTTGAGATGGAGTCCTTTGAGGTGGAGGTCGCATGGAGGATGATTCACCAATTTTCTTCGGGCGTTTAGGCTCTTTATCTTTATCTTTATCCTTATCTTCATCATCTCTTGGACGCTTAGGCGTTTCAGCTTGCTCCTTGCATGAAGTCTTGAGTTGATATTCCAGTAGTGCCTCAAATAGTTTACTTTCATCAGAGGTGAAAGTTACAGATCGTTGAGACATTTGTAGCACCAACTTGGAAATCAACTCTGCATCAGAGAGAACTACAGGCTCCATTGGATTGATCGTCATTGTAACTGGAGTGGATTGCATTGTTTGCTTGACCAATTTCATGAGATTTGGATAGAGCTGTCTGGTGACCATCTCCCTTGTAACTCCAGGAACAGTGTCGAGTAGGAACTTGTGAGTATAGCCCCTAATCATTTCGTTCAGTTCCCCTTGGAAATCACGTTGCATAAACTTCTGAATGTACTCCCTTTCATTTGACATCTTGTCTATCTCGTCATGTAGAAGATTGATACTGTCAGCTAGTTGACTCAACTTTTTGTTGGTCACGTCTTTCTTCCTGACCTGCTTGACAGCTTTGACAATCTTGGTTTTAGCTCGGGATATCCAAGAGTCAGTTGGTTTCTTCACAGATTTTGATGTGGATCTGGTTGTGCCTTTGAATGGTGGAAGTGAAGAGTGAGAAGACGAGTCTGATGATGATGAGACATGAGGAGACTCAGGGTCTTTCGGCGTCTCAAAAGTTTCTTCCTTGGAGCGAGCTGGGCTGTCAAGAAGAAAATCATCATAATCAACTTCGTCATCTTGTCCAGACTTAGCCAATTCTTTAGCCTTGATCCTGGCTTCTTCATTTGCTTTAGCTTGAGCTTCATTAGTAGCAGCATCTTCATCAGAAATCTTCTCAGACTTCTCTCTTTCTGGATCCTCAAAGTCATAATTGATAGAATCCTCAATCTGCCATTGTTGTTGTTCGTGGGTGGTGGTACTAGTTCCCTTACCGGGTTGATTAACCGCATCCGAAAGTGGTGTAGATTGTGCACCACCACTTGACCCTCCAGGGCCACGAGTTTGTTGCAGTTCGAACTCTTTGGCAAGATGTTTGAGTCTGAGGTTCTTCAATTATTTCCTATACTCTCGGTCTTCATCAAGTGGTTCTTCTTCCGAGCTTTCCTTTTCATGTTCAAGCACAGGAGTTTTCCCTTTTCCTTTATCAGCTTTTGGATTGGGAGGTTTTGCTACTGTTTGAGTGTCGTCGGTTGGAGTTTCAGAGTAGGTTACTTCTTCATCTGATTCAGTTTCCTCAGAGCTTTCATCCACTAGCTTTTGTTGTGGTTTAGGCTTGGGAATTGGGATGGCCTCTTTAGATGGAATTTTCCTTTTGAGAGTATGTGACCTCTTTCTGACTCTCAGTGCTTGTAACACTTCCTGCACTGCCTCTCATGGTTTTCCTAGTCGGTGTACCAGAAGATTTATCATCAAGGAAACCTACTTTGCCTTCATCAACTGCTACCAGATATCTTTTGTACGAATACAATTGTTTGATGTCTTCAGTGAGAAGATGATCTGGCAACACTGCCCCTTGTTTCTTTGTTGTCGAGTCCTTAAATCTGACAGTGAGTGTGGGCTCATACAACGCGGAGTGTTGATTTGGGTCATTAAGTCTCAAGGGATTATCAAGATTATTCCCTAGAGCTCTTTGGATCAACAATTTGGTATATCTGATATATGGGATCTTGGAGCCAAGATTTTTGAGGAAAGACATCATGTCGTCCCATATCAGAGCTTCAACTTCAATGTGTTTCATGTTGACCAAAGCCCAAAAGATCTGTAGTTCCATGAGCTTGGGATGCTCATAACCACTATCACGTCCAGAAACGGATTTGATGATGATAATGTAGAGGGTTCTCCATGGCTGGGGAATATTTTAAAGATCCATGTATGAATGCTTTGTGATTACTACCGTAGCTTCGTCATAACCAATGTCAATCATGAATTGCAGAACAGCCTCTTCAGTTGGTGTGGCATTGTATTCGGTTGGCTCGATGACAAGAATGAGAAGAATAGCCCTTAAATCTGCTGGTGTGATGGTGACTTGTTTGTGGTTGAGCGTCACCGTCACAACATTTTGACCTTTGACCTTTTGCATTGTATTCCAAAATTGGTGAATGTAGATCTCCAGTACAGTAGCAGAGTTAGTGAGCATGTTCTGATAAGGGTGAGTCTTCAGAATATCCACCGCTATTTGACACGAAGATTCAGAACAATAGAAGCTATCAAAATCAACTTTGAGGTTATTCTTTCCTATCTTCATTGGATAACCATTAGGGAAGATATCTCCAACGGTGAGAACGTTTGGTGCTTCCACGTTTTGTATTTGAGCGTCCATGTCGTGATCTGAAAGATATTTAGCCAAAAGAACCAACATATCGACAGACATTACGTTAGTCAACAGATGGTTTTATTGTCTAATTATTGAATGTGATATGTCTATGATTGTTACGAGTCCAATGTCACTTGTTAGTCCAATAGTCCAAAGACGTCGTGATAAGTTTCGTGAGTTGATTAACTTTAAGTTTTAAAGTCTATGTTTTTCACTTATTTTTTTTCACAACTTATTAAACATTTAAGCTTATTAGTGACATTATTGGTTTCGTGGCGTTATGATTTATTTATTTACAAGTTTGCACACGTAACAATTCATAATTAAGGTTAAACTAGGCTTAGGCGTAGAAATGGCAAGCTTATGCGTAAACAGGAGTGATTATACGCGTAAACGTACGCTTATGCGTAGGTTCTTGACTTACGCGTAAGAAATATTACGCGTAGGAAAAGAGGGCCTTATGCGTAGAGCTTACGCGTAAGAGTATATAGAACCTTACGCGTAAGGCTTACTCGTAAGAGTCAACCTTATGCGTAGAGGTTACTGTTAACGCATATCCTTCACAGGATACGCGTAGTCCCCAATGTAGAACCTTATGCGTAGATGGAAAGTAACCTTGATTCTGAGTTATACACGCGTTGAAACCTGAAATAAATTCACCATAACACTAACATTATCATCTACATTCAATCCTTTCAGATTTAATCACTAACACTCAATTAGACAGTTAAGCGTAGAACACATGTTATGCGTAAACCTAAACCCTAAGGCCTAATTTCTACGTGTAAGTTATCTAGCCTTAGGAATTACACCAAAATTGTTCTGTAAGGTCTAAGAAGCATAGTGAGTTGTTCTATCCAAGTTATAACATCAAAATCAAAGCCAATCAAAAATACCCAAATCTTAAGAACATAAACCCTAATTTCCAATTTAAGGGCAATTCATGTTTCTGGGTTGATTCCAAGCATGATTATGGTCAATTAACCTTGTAAACAACATCATATGACAATACTTTTAACCAAAAACACTCAATATTAAAAATCCCCAAACTTACGCTTAAGAACCCTAAATTGAAAATCGTCCAATTCATGTTTCTGGGTGGATTTGAATGATGAAAACGTTTATAATAAGAACATTTGAGCCTTTTACCATTATTTTTAATAGTCCAAACACACCAATGAAGCATTTGTGTTTACGGCTTACGCGTAGAACACAAATCTTCGTCAAACACAAAATTGAACCGTTGGATTCTCAAATAAATCAAAACCCATGTTTAAAATCTTGTTAAAAACACAGAAACACTTACAAATTTGAGATAAAAAACACGGATTTGTGAGTTGATTTTTACGCGTAGGATGATGGTGGTTGGGAAGTTAATGAGGTGAATTTAATGTAGAAGATATTTTGTTAAAAAAGTTTTGAGCTTTTGACAGTTTTAGTCCCTCCACCTTAACCATTTACATCCAATGCCCATAACTTCCATTTTGGTTACCAAACGAGAATATTTGAAAAAGAACTTTGACTACACTCCCCCTCGACTTAAAAATTAATGAAGTTTTATAAATTTTAGTCCGAGGAGTGTCAATAAACCAGAAATGTGACCACCATTATTAAAGAAACAACCTGGATAAGATAACATGCAAGTACAAGGTTTTATGAAACCGAAAAATATTTGCTATCTCCCCCTCAACACTTGATCGAGAAAATACTGAATTTTGAAAGAATAAAGTATTGATGGAAGGTTTGTACTTTCCATGTTAAAAGAAATATAGATAGAAGAATATTTTTGATGTTTTATCTGATTTTATATTTTTGTATTTTGTTTAATAAAAATATTTACAAAATAGGTTTTGGTGTTTGACTGGTTTTAAGAATGTTTTAAGAGTTCATCCAGTTCCTCTTGAGTCAAACACCGCATACCAATCCGGTGGACCAACTCATTAAACCTAGCTGGAGCTAAGGCTTTGGTGAGGAGATCTGCCAATTGGTATTCAGTACCCACAAAGTATAATTCAACAGTACCATGTTCCACGTGGTCCTTGATGAAATGATATTGAAGATCGATTTTGCTTTGATTTCGAGTGTTGAACAGAGTTGCACGAGATCGCAATAGCACTCTGATTGTCGCAGTACATCGGGATTCTGTCAAATACATAACCATAGTCTTTGAGTTGTGTTCTCATCCAAATGACTTGAGCACAACACGCCGACATGGCTACATATTCTGCTTCAGTTGAGGACAGCGACGTACAATCCTGCTTCTTCGATTGCCATGACACCAGTTTATCACCAAGAAATTGTAATGCTCCTGAAGTACTTTTCCGTAAATCTAAGCATCCTGCGTGATCAGCGTCTGAAAAAGCTATTAGTTCAAAACCAGAATGCTTCGGATACCAGATCCCCAAATTAATGGTTCCCTTGATGTATCAGAGGATTCTTTTAGCCTCTGAGAGGTGAGTTTCAGTTGGTCGCGACTGATAACGGGAGCAAAGATATACGGCAAACACAATATCAGGCCTGCTAGCTGTTAGATACATGAGAGACCTAATGATACTATGGTATTTGGTAGGGTCCACCAATTTCCCATGTAAATCAGTGTCTAGCTTCTTGGTATGAGCCATTGGTGTGGCATAAGTGTCACAGTTTTGCATTCTGAATTTGTTTAACAGTTCAAGGGCACATTTGGACTGACTCAAGAAAATACCACGGGGTGATTGATGAACTTGCAGTCCTAGAAAGAACGTAAGTTCACCCATCATGGACATTTCAAAATGTTTCTTCATTAGTTTTGCAAAAGCGATTGAGTACTTTTTATGTGTTGACCCAAAAATGATGTCATCCACGTAAATTTAAACAATTAAGATATGTGCCTCGTGATATTGTATGAAACGAGTTGGGTCAACCAAACCTTTGGTGAAATTATTGGCAATGAGAAAGGATGATAACTTATCGCCCGATGAGCTTGTTTGAGTCCGTACAGAGCTTTGTTCAGTTTGTAGACATGGTTCAGGAAATCGGGATCAACGAATCCTTCTGGCTGGCTTACATAAACCGTTTCTTTCAGTTGACCATTCAGAAAAGCCGTTTTGATGTCCATCTGAAAGACCGTTATATTCATATGAGCCGCGAACGCGAGAAAGATCCGAACAGCCTCAAGACGAGCAACCGGAGCGAATGATTCTTCAAAGTCAATACCCTCTTCCTGTCTATAACCCTTAGCCACCAGACGTGACCTGTTTCTGATTACGTTCCCTTCAGCATCCAATTTGTTCTTCCAAATCCATTTAAGACCAATGACGTAGACCCCTGTTGGTCTTTCAACCAGTACCCATACTTCAAGACGTTTGAATTGGTTGATTTCTTCTTGCATGGATTCAATCCAGTTGTCTTTTGTCATTGCGTCTTTAATGTTTTTAGGCTCAGATTGGCAGACAGTGAGTACATAAATGCAATGTTCACCATCTGTGTGAAGACGTTGTCTCGTTACGACTGGTTGATTCGGGTTACCAATAATATTCTCAAGAGGATGGTCTTTTGTCTAACGATGTGTAGAGGGTTGATGTTGGTTTACATTGTGCAGATTTTGAGGATTCAAATGGCTTGTAGATGATTCCGCAACATCAGGTGCAACAGTTTCATTAGCGAACGGGTTAAAGAACGCATTTGGATCAAAATCTGCAGGTGGGGGTACTTCATTAAGAACATCATCAGCAGGTTCAGCGTCATTGGAAGCCGTTTGTTCAACTGTTGTTGTAGAGTCAACTGGTGGTGCTTCTTCAACAGTAGTTGTTGTAGCAGGTGTATCAGGTATTGGAATATGATCAGGTTGAGCAGCGGAAACATTGGATACACCTGGAGCACGTTCATCAATATCATCACTAAACAGAGGAGCAAATAACTTTTCCATTTGTTGACGAGTAAGCTGGGGGCTTGGTTCAGCTGATGATGGGGTTTGGGGGAAGTTTAAACGGTTGTGACCGAGTTCTAAGCTATTATGCTCAGAAGCCATGTTAGTAAGTTCATCGAAATTTGCATGAATCATTTCCATAACCTGCTTTGTATGACGATTCCAGATCCGGTAACCTTTAGAATTTTCACAGTATCCAATAAAGACTCCAATGTCAGCTTTGGCTTTGAGCTTTCCAAAGTCATCACGATCATTATTTGGGTATCAAAGGGATCCAAATACATGAAAGTGTTTGAGATTCGGTTTATGGTTGTGGATAAGCTCAAAAGGTGTTTTGTTGTGGCGTTTTGTAATCATTGATCGATTTTGAGTGTAGCATGCAGTTGATACAGCTTCTGCCCACAAGTAATCTGGGAGTTTAGCATTGATTAACATTGTTATTACAGCTTCCACTAACGTACGGTTTCGTCGTTCAACAACTCCGTTTTGTTCTGGTGTACGTGCAATAGATGTTTGATGCTCAATTCCCACTTTCTCATAAAATGCACGAAGAGTTTGATTCACAAATTCAGTTCCTTTGTCTGTTCTGATTTGTCTGACTGTGTTCCGGAGCTGAACTTGAATTTTTGTGAGAAAGGTGATGATCATCTGTGGAACTTGCTTTTTACTTCGAAGAACGTAGACCCAAGTCCATCTTGAGTAGTCATCTACAATTACCAAGATGTAGCGTTTGCCATTAATCGTTTGCACGCGCATCGGGCCACACAAATCCATGTGAAGAAGATGAAGTACATGCTGAGAGTTGTGTTCCACCTTTGAAGGAAAATGAGCACGAGTGATTTTCCCTTGTTCACAAGCTGAGCAAAGGTGATCTTTAGAATACCAAAATCTCGGGAGACCTTCAACTAGTTTATATCGAGTAAGGTTGGTTATGGTTTGAAAGTTTAGATGTGAGAGACGACGGTGCCATAGCCAGGATTTTGTAGATGTAGCCTTAGAGAGTAGACAGATGGGAGATGAAGCAATCATGTATTGCATTGAGATTGTGTAAAGACTTGATGTGCGTTGACCAGACATAAGATCGTTTCCTTGTAGATCACGAATGAAACAAGTTTTCTCCTGAAAAGCTACTTCCAAATCTCCATCACAGAATTGACCGACTGAAAAGAGATTGTGACCGAGGCCTTCCACATAATAAACCATGCTAATTTTGATGTTTCCATTGATGTAATCTCCGTAGCCCATGATAGCTGCGAAGTGATCATTCCCGAATCTGACAGTGCCAATGAACTTTGCAATAAAGTTTGATAACAGTTTAAGATTGCTTGTCATGTGTCGGGAACATCCGCTATCAACAAACCAGCGAATGATATGTATCACCTGCATTCAACACAGATGACGCAGATGGAATAGAAGTAGATGTGGAACCCGAAGAGTTAGATGGTTCCGAAGCAGTTATAGTGGAAATACACACATCAATGATTTTAGGTATCCATTTAAATCCTAGTGTATTATGTATCCATTTCTGCCATCTCCAACTAGTCTTTGCTTTAGTCTTAGTGAATGCACTAGGTGGTACTACATTCCTTGGAGGTGATACTGGAACTACATGGACATCAATGCGTTTCTTAGAATCTAAAGAGGGCGGTTTACCAAGCACAGACTTAGAAGCATTAGTGGGCCTAGAGGTATTCCGTTTCTTAGGATTTCGTAAACGAGACAAGATAGCTTTAGCAACACATTTATCATGACAATCAGAAAGCATACTTTTATGACAAATAACACAAGAAGCTTCAGACTGAATATCAAAAGTACTTAGAGGTTCAACATTCATTACAACACTTTTTCCATTACATTTGTCAGACGCAATATCTAAAGTGGGTGCAACATGGGTCTTATTCAAAGTCCTAGGGTGTTCTTCTACTTCAACATTCTTTATTGTTCTTTTCTTAGGTCGCAACTTCCTATTCTTCCTTGTATTGCTTCTAGGCTGTGAAGTGCTGACATTGGGAAAAGAGGCAACTATTCCTGTTTCAGTAGAGGGAAACGTATTAGTATCTTGTGGTTTGTCAGTAGGCATTCTGAGGTCATGTTTGCTAAGTGTTACAGGTGCAAGTTTCTTAATGATGCTAGGCTGAACATGTTCATACTTTCCTAACATCTCTCTTAACTTAATGATAGTGTGCACCAAATCTTGATTTTCAGAACGAAGATTTCCAGAGAAATTCACGACTTCTTTAGTGTGTGCAAGATAATGATCAAGTTCGTTTGATGCTTCATCACGAGTCTGTTTGAGTAAATCAAATATGACACCATATTCCCTTTTAACTTTTGCAAGTTCTTGTTGATATTTTAAGATTTGACATTTCAAAGACACGTTTTGATCATCCAGTTGCTCAATTTTAGGATCAAAAGATTTAGGGCGCAACTGAGTGATTTTATTTTGCAGAGAAAGTTCACGATTTTGACAATCTTTTTGACACCATTGAAGACGAAGTTTTGCATTTGAAAGTTCGTTTAACAATCATTCATTTTCAACTTTTAAAGATTCGATCTGATGCACATTATCAGTATTCTCAACAATTTCAACAGAATCAACAGTATCAGCAGAGATATAATCAAATGCATATGACAAAGAATTCAATAACACAACATTATGGATATCAGCACAGATAACTTCTTCCAAGAGTCGATCAACATCTTTTCGTAACATTTTCTTTTTACGTTTTGTATTTGAAATTAATGTTTTTGTTTGTTCGAAAACTCTTTTCATAAGTCCAAGCTCCTTGTGAAAATCCCTTTCCCAATATATTGAACAATTTTTCAAATTTCGGACATGAGGTAAAATTCTTTTCTGAAGAATATCTCTTTGTGCAAGCGCAAGAGGCGATTCAAAATGTTTAATTTTAATTTCAGACTGAAATTCAATTTCACGTTCCAAAAGTTTGATGTCCGAAATGAATGTTTCAAAATATTTTATGTAACGCCCCGACCCGACAAGGGTAAAGGAATCACAAGTAATGGTTTCATATCAAAGCAAACATAAATATCCAAAAGAAATCTCAACATAAATATTGAAATAATCCAAGTCAAAAGACTTCAATACATAGGTCCCAGCGGAAAAATAAACTCCAAAAGAAATGTCTAAAATATAAAGTCTTAAATGGCATCATAAGATCAAAGCTAAAATCTCTAAGGTAAGTCCACATAGCACTCATCCCAAAGCAATACCCAGCTCCAATGCTTAGATACCTGCCGCGGAAGAAAAGAAATGCGGCTGAGCTTCAAAAGCCCAGTGAACAGATATACAAGCAAAACGAATACGAAACGAGAACGAATACGAAATAAAGTGAAAGAAAGTTAGTGAAATCATAATCATTTCAAAAGATAAATCAGGATAAAAGAATAAGTTTTATAGCTAACTACCTCGAGCCCAAACACATATGTCATATCATAAACATATTCATATTCACATAAGGCAACATTTGTAAGGGAGACCTACCAGAGTTATGAAGGACGTGCATGCACGCATCATCAATCATCAGATAACATATAGCATATAACATATAATATATAACATATAACAGATCTAGGATGCACCCATACGCCCCACAAACATACATATTGGTAATAAAATATAAATTGAGCTCATAACAAATAACAGATAAGGGACGTGGCAGAACTTCACTCTACTGCCCTAGAGTCATGTCAGAAGTGCATTACTGACACGGACATGGAACCCCCATGACTAGTTAATAATTGGCTCGGGTGTCAAACTATCTTAGGTCAAATTAGAATGTCATAACTGACATAGATCATATTTTATCAAATGTTTAATCATATTTTCAAAATCAAAGTCTTCATATCATATAGTTCAAAATCAATGTTTTATGATTCAAAAATCAAGTTCAGATAAGCAACAGCTCAAATAGACACATTAGGGTTCATAGCAAAGGCTTAGGAAATCCTAATGTAAAAGCTAACGAAAAGAAAACGTTATAAGAAACCTTTACTGAAAAGGTCAGAATATCTGTACCTTATTCCAAAGCAAATGATCGAAAAGCTGAAACAAGGAAAGCAAAGGATTACTCCTTCTTCACAGAACCTATACACATTAACGGTCGTACATGTTATTAATGATTTCATAATTGTCGAAATGATCTTTTAATATTTGGCATTCATAATTAATATATTTAACGATCTTAATACTTTAGGGTTTTATAATTAAATGAGACTTAAATGTTTTATAAACAATATCGTAGATTAAGGTTCATTATGTTATTTATTAAAGTTTAGGGTTAAATGTAAAAATAGTTTAAACGTCATAACTCACACATAAAATAACGAATTAATATACTTAGCTTCAAACCTTAATCGACTCTCATTTATATTCTAGGGTTTTCTCATTCTTTAATATCTCATTAATATGCATTTACTTACATGTTACGTCTTTTAATGACTCGTTACTTAACCTAACACGTCATAAAACAATCTTTCCTTTTATGTTTCACCATACACGTTTATGATTTTATGCGACATACAAGTTACTTATTACTCGAATTAATTACACGTTTACACATTTACAAGTTCACTTGACTTATAATAACGCACGCATATGAGACACGATTCACAAACCATTAGGGTTTGGCATACCTTATTCGGTTCACATATCAAACTAGGGTTTATGTTTACATGACCTTTACTCGTTTAATACATGTTCAAAAACTCCATATGTGGTTCGGTTCAATCTAGGGTTTCGGCTAATAAGTTATTACACAAGTTTTAATTCATCTACGTACTTTACATATTTAAGTTATCGAGTTTTACACCTTAGCCGAACATATACATGGTTCGGTTATAATACATATGGTTCGGTTCTATATAATTCAACTTAACTATGATCCGGTTCAATAATACTTATTACGTACATAGCTCTTTAATACTTATCAAGTTCAAAACGTTAGGGTTTGCCTTGTTTGGACTCACACGGTTCGGCCACAAAAATAAAACGCAAACCTCGACTAAACAAAACATATTACAACATATTAACACAAGGTACATCAAAGGAAGACGAGAACATGTTATACCTTAACTTGGTTGAAGCAAAAACTCGACACCAAGGGCTGTTGGTATTCGGCCGAATGGAGCAAAGAAAAGAAAAGAGAGGCAAAACTAAACTAGGGTTTCACTTTTGTGTTTATGAGTTATATTTATAGTAGTAGTAATATTTTTGGTTTAGGCTTTTGGAGGGCTTGGGTTTTCGGCTTGGCCCAACCGAACACAACCATACGCACGCCCTTGGGCTCTTGAGTCCACACGACACAAAACAAACACGACCCAAGTTATTTACGCGAGACGTTAAATCTTCGTCGTACCACAATCGATCACGTACACATTTTAGTTAGGTTTAATTTATTCGCAAGTTAAGTTTTAAAACTCGTTAAATGATATAAATGTATTTTACGTATTTTATAAATTTCGATTCCAAGGGTATTTTAGTCTTTAATCAGGTTTTAGATTTTCCAGGTTTTACATTTTATGACTTTACATTGTTCGGCTAATGGTTTTATTTCACTAAGTGAAGGTAAAGGACCATTAATTTGTGCATTATTGGAAAGGGGACCCTCAGAAGTAGGTGTGATAACCCAAGGTATGTTAGAAAAATCCTTTTGTGCAACGAAAGTGACGGCTTTTGAATAGTTAAATGGTTTGTTATAAACAATATTTTCTAATTTTGATCGACTCTCGTCTTCTGCATCTAATTCCTCTTGACGGTTATATTCAACAACACTTATAATTGAATCATCAACTCTATGTTCTGCACTGTAAACTTCAGGTTTGGTTTGAATGCTCTGTTCGAAAACTTAGGTTTGTAATCAGCAAAATTCGGTCCATATCCATTTGGATTTGGTTTAAAAGTAAACTTTTGAATCATTGTGATTGATTCACCATGTTTATAAACAACAGTTCGAAACTCTTTGATTTTGTTTTGTAAGTCGACAATTTCCTCAAGATAGTCATCTATTCGTTTTGTGGAACGCTTTTTGTACTCAGAGAACTGTTTTTGACAAGTTAACAACTCAGACTTGGATTTTTGAGTTTCCAAAGTAAGAGTGTTGAGTTGTTTTTTATGTTCATGTTTCAGTTGTTCTATTTGAGACAATAAAGCATTCTTCGATGCGGCTAGATCACGTATCTGTCGTTCTAAAGATTTTTCGTTTTGGTGTGATTTAGCAAAAGCGACTTCAAAACCTTTTTCACGTTTTTCTTGAGTTTTGAAAAAATTGAGTTGCCGTTTTAAGCATTCAATATCCCTGGTTAACAGTGCATTTTTACTATGCAATTGCTGATTTGATGAACGACATTTATCCATTTGGGATTGATAATCTTTAAGTAAGAGGTCAATATCTGGATTAGGCAAAAGTTCAGCGTGTTCAACGTGAGTCACAACATGATCACTGTTCAGATCCTCAAGTATAACCATGGAGCCAATTTGAGTATCAAAGGTAACCATAAGGTCATCTTGATTGTCAAATGTAACTACGGGGTCAAGTTGAGAATCGTCAGATTGAGATGTGGACGACTCATGTTGAACATTCTGAGCCTCGTCGGATTTAGATGTTGGCTGAGATATTAGATCAGTGATGAAAATGGTTTGTTCGGGTACCTGAGACAAGCCATCAGTGTCATACACTGGGCCTGTGTCACTCATGTGGAGAGCTTGCGTTTGTGCCATCAACATCACTGTTGCATTAGCCTGCAAGTCCTCCATATCATCATCTGAGTCTGCATCTGCCATAAAGCTCTGTTCTTTGTTTGTGAGAGTTCCACCAGCTTCATCCTTAAGAGCCAAAAGTAAAGCCTCCTTGTGATAAGCAATGCCTTTAGTCCTCAGCTTTGGGCATGCATTAGCCAGGTGACCCTTCTCATTATAGTTGTAGCAGCGAAGACCATTCATCCCATTCTGAGCATTTCCCTATTCAACCACTTGAGCTCTCGGTTGTTGTGGAGCACCCATGTTATTCCTTCCCATAGCATTAAACCCTTGACCTCCTCCCATCTGACGACCATAACCATGATTCTGAACTTCAACACGTCCATTGTTCACAACAGCCTGATTCCTTGTGTTTGATGAGGAGCGAATGCGATTGTCGGATTTGTTTGTATACCGGCCGAAGGATTTAGCAATCATAAGAAATCCTTGTTGCAATGCATCGAAAGCTTCGGAGTCCTCATTAGCTTCACTGTAAAGTGCTTGATCATTGTTGTTGTTGTATGGAACCAATTGAGTTTGTTGAGATTGTGGCTATGACGGATCATATGGTGTAATTGTTGCAGTTGGTTAAGGAGCGGGTTGAGGAGGATAACTAGTTTGAGCCCACAAAGCAAGTTGTTGATTGTCCGGAAGTGACGGTGGCCGGGAGTCCACAGATAGTCCTTTCTTTGTCAACTTCTTTTTGGTGTGGCTTCAAATAGTCGTACAACAATCCGTAAATAGCATGATGAAGATTCTTCGCTTGACGGATGAAAATGACATATTTTTCCCACTCGATGATGTTGTGTTTGTCCAAGTCATTGATTATGTCTGAGAATCGATGATGATATGACTATAATGTCTCTCCGGGTTCAATCATGAAGTGTTCATAAGCCAAGTAAATTTTGGATTCCATATCCTCTTGATTGAGTTCAGTGCCTTCCATGAGAAGATGAATATGTTCCCACATTTTCTTTGCAGTCTTTTGAGCATCAACACTTCGAAGGATTGGATTTGGTAATCCTAAAAGGATATATTGCATTGCTAGCTCATCAGCTTCGTAGTGTAGAAGTTCATCACCAGAAAGGTCAGCAACAGTTTCAATGTTTGTGAGATCATCTATTGGTGGAACAACATTTGGATCTCCGGGTGTAACAACAATAGGCATCTGAAAAGGACCTTCCAAGATAACCTTCTTTAAGAACTTTCCATGTGGCTTCTTTAGATCACAAAACCTAAAGAACCTAATCACCCATTGATCGTATTTTCCGGGAGTGAGCATTGGAGGTCTATCAAGTGATCCTGCCTCATGAATGGATTGTTGGCTACTTAAAGCTTCACACATCTTTGCAAACCAAGTCGGTTCCTTCATAGTATTCCTGGATGGATGTTGATTGTAAACGTTTGTGTAAGGTTGTACTTGAAGACTAGGTGGTGGTTGAACCATTTGAGGTGGAATTGCTCCTTGTTGTGGATAATGTTGTTGATTGAATTGTTGTTGATAAATTTGTTGTTGTTGATTGAATTGTTGATGTTGTGGACTTAGTTGTTGCTGATTATAAGTATAAGGAAAATAGCTAGAGTATGGTGGTTGTGACATGTTGAAAACTTGTGTTGTTAAATGGATCTTTGTAGTCGAATGAAATGTTGTTGATGAAGTATTCTTAGGCGTAGAAAAACCAAGTTTAGGCAAAGCAATACTTAGGCGTAAAACACCAAACTTACGCGTAAAAGCAATAGTTACGCATAGGATTAGCTTACGCGTAAGTATTGAGAAAAACTAAGATTAGGCGTAAACAGAAAGTTAGGCGTAGAAAGCTTATGCGTAGGATTAGCTTATGCGTAAGACAAGGCTTAGGCGTAAGAAAAATCTTAGGCGTAAAGAGTTCTACGCATAAGTTTGAGCTTATGCGTAAAAATAGGGTTTTGCCCAAAACATCTTTTACACTATCACAGTGTAAAGGATATCTAAATTCGAAGTGTTTTCAGGCTTATCCAAGCAAGAAAACACTGAGTAAACCATGAAAACTGAAGATCGATCCAAGGAAAAGTTATGCGTAACTTTAGGGTTTAGTTACGCGTAAAACTTAACCAAAACTGATTTTTAGCCCAAAATGATTCTAAACCAGATTTTTGTGATGAAACAGCTTCAATATCACCAAAATAGCACAAAAGTGTGAAACTTGATGATCCAAAACTTAGAAACACCTTACGCGTAGAAAAGCATACACGTATAAAAACAAGCTTAAAATCAATGAAACACACGTAAAGTTCGAAACTTTTTGCCAAAAACAGATATTTTAACACCTAAAAACGTTGAAAGAACAAGAATCTTGGATTGAAAATTGTAAAAAATGAGTTTTTAAGCGTGACAAAGTTTGAAACCGTATGTTACGCGTAAGGACAAAAACCAACTTCAAGAACAAAACCTTTTCACCCAACTATTTGGCGAATGATACCACTGTTAGGTTCCCATTTGTTAGGTCACTAGTTTTACAACACAAGCTTAATAGAAAGAGATAAAGGCGATTGAACAATAAACCAAACACACACACACGAAAGACTAGACCGGTTATGCGTAGATATGTGATTGAAAGGAATAAATTGAACAACCAACCCTCAAGTGAGGGTTATACAATAGTATTTATAGGAGGGAAGCTAGGGCAACACTCTTAGTTCCCATCCTTTTCCTTTATGGGCTTGGGCCTAAGCTCATGGGCCTTCTACATAAGCTTAAGGCTAATAACAAACATAAAGGCCATAATTAAGCTAACTATTACATGTGAATTACTAACACTTGATTTAGGTATAGGAGTGATTCCAACAATCTCCCCCTAAGTGTTAGTGATGAAAACGGTGAAGGTATTGATGTAATTGTAGCTTTGACGTCTTCTGACATTCTTCTTTCTTGTGAGAAGAATTGCCTTGATTCGAACAATCTCCCCAGTGTAGAGAAATTGTTTTCTTCAAACAGTTTTGCTTTGTCGTCATCTGTAAATTTGTTCTTTGTTCTTTGTGATGAAAGTGATAGTATGTTGTTGTTATCTGCATCAAGTCTGCCTCAGGTCTGCTTCGCTGCTACAGTGTCTCCACGTCATTCTTCAACATGCTCACACGCTCTTTGACGTTGGATTTCAGTACTGATGAAGTTCTTTAAGTCTTTAACTTTGTAGATTCTTTGATTTGGCGAAGAATCATTCTAACTTTTGTGTTGCATTAAGATAGAACTTCCATTAGTGATGATGTTCGCGTGAGCATGAGAAGAATCTGCACGATCATTCCGCTCCAGAGCTTCCATAAGAAGAAAAACATTCAAACGGTTAGTAATAAACGGATTCCGGCACTTACAAGTTTGAACTTCGAGAGTGTTAACAGCATAGTGTGAAAACACAACTCTAATTCTTACAAAGGCCGTTCCTGAACTGGAGTCCCACAAGTGAGATAACACGATGTACCGAAGTACATCTACAGTTCAGATGAGTCGTTGAGGTACACCGAAGCATCACCTCACGACTGTAGACCATTTGAGACACACTAAGCGTAATCCACAGGGAGTTACCGAAGTGACCTGCTGTCAGGGCTGCTTGATATTGACCCTGGCAGGAGTTTCCATTCAATCACTGAGGATCACAGATGTGAACCTCTCATAAATGTTCTCGACAGATTGCTAAGATCTGTGAAGGGCTCGATAACGTACCACTGATGTTCTTATTGTTGAACATTAAGTGATGAAATGTCAAGTGTACCTAACAGATCTTTTGATGAATCTCGTGGCTCTAGACTCAGTAGTACGTTTTGGTTTTCCTGAGCGAAGACTAGGGAGAGGGTCTCCTTCTTCAATACCAGCGATCTCTAAGAGAAAGCCAATAGTTTACATAGGGTTCCCTGTGAGAATGAAACAAGCTTCTATTGAGAGAAACTTGAGTGGCTAAGAAGGTTTGGTGCATGCGTCACTGGGTCCATGACGACTTTTAATCTTCAATACCGGTGTCACTAAGTGACAACCTGTAGCATATGAATTGAACCCGGTGTCTGCCCTAAGTTGAATAATTTGGAGGCCTATTTCTTTTCACCCTTTTCTTTGCATTTCTTTTTAATTCTTCAACTCCTTCTTTCTCTGATTCTCATTTTCTCCTTTTTAATAATCGTACCTAAGGACTTCTAAGTACTAACTATTTGTGATGTCCTTGGGTAGATCTCTCCAGCTCTGGCGGATCATAGGACGGTTATTCCTAACCTTAATCTCCTTATAACTCCATTGCCATAAAACCATTTTTTATGAAAATCTCTCAAAGTGTTTGTGAATGAAAAACATGTTTGAACACTTCAAGAGTTTTAGATTTTTAGAAATACTCCCCCTCCACATGTGCTTAGGAGTTTTTTTACGAAAATCTGAACAGTGAGGAAAGAGCGCGCACTTTATGAATTGATCAACTCAAGATAGACAATCTCCCGCGAGACACGGTTACGTTGCACAGTTAAAGAGTTACATTGTCAGCTTTTAGGTGAAAACTAGCTCTAATAACTACCTTGAAGGTGTAGACAAGCCTCGAAAGGTTGTCATACCCGTCAGAGTTCATGTCTACCAAGAGTTTCTCGAATGGTACTTTCTACTTGGACAAGTCCTTTGCGAGACACGTTTACATTACTAGCGAACTAGCTTGAAATTATTACCCGTCCCGGACAAGTCTTTTCGAGTTACTAACAGTTTAGTACCGT
This sequence comes from Chrysanthemum seticuspe, assembly GCA_019973895.1. Taxonomy (NCBI): domain Eukaryota; kingdom Viridiplantae; phylum Streptophyta; class Magnoliopsida; order Asterales; family Asteraceae; genus Chrysanthemum; species Chrysanthemum seticuspe. The sequence goes on along the minus strand of BPTQ01000002.1, from coordinate 77,113,784 downwards.
CAATTCGTTGGTTAAGTCTATTACACAAAGGTTCATTTGCATTTGCACAACATATTTCTTATCACATAATTTTCTCTCCCGCAAAAATGGCATATAAAATGTTATTTTTGAAAAGTTGAGAATAAATATGACCATTTCGAGTGTTGCGGGAAGATGACCACTATGAACAATTTGTGAACAAAGTTTTAACTCAAGTACTCCCCCTCAACAAGTGATATAAACGGTTGAGGTTTTGAAAATCATACGGGGAAGTACTTGTCCTTTTGAGCAAAACCTTGAAAAATGAAAGGTTTGATAGGTTTTACTCAAAAGTAAGAAGCTTTCGCTACTTTTATAAGGATTGTGGCACTGAGGCGTACCACAGGGTCCTTTCTTGACAAGAACGGGTTGTACACTGTTATGTGTGCACAAGCCATTGTGATAATAAATCATACATCCAAAATATATGAAAAAGAAGCAGTTCAAGGGGTACCAGGAAGTCCAGTGATGTTGCCAGGAGTGCGAACTGGGCGTTGATGGCCGGTGATGTTAATCCTGGGTCGACCACCAACAAAACTTTCCAACGTTCTGAACTGATCCCTTCGATACAACCTTTCATCAATCATTTTGATGATCCTCTGTACATCCCTTCTGTCCTGAGAGTTCCATCGCTTTTGAGACCCTATGCCTTCATATATCGCCTTCAACCGATAAGCCAATCCGTCCCTAACCTTCTTCAAAGTGTGATCCCCAAACTTGTGAAGATCTCTACACACCATCAAGCAATTTCATTGAAGTTCACTGCGATAAACGACGCTGAATGGTTTGCTGATGAGTGTGTATTGTGGAAGCTGGTTGATGTCGGGATGATCTAGCTGAGGTGGAGTGAAGTTAACACGGGTCTGATATGATTCAACTGTAAGCTGAAGATCTTCTACATGTTCCTGTCGACTATGCTTCTGATGAATATTAGCAAGGACTTGATGTATTCACGTTGTACTTCAGTCGAGAATTGTCTCATGCGTCCCTGTACTTTGGCAAGATACAGATCTTCAATGTCGTTGAGAGACAAATTCTGAAAGTCCGCTTCACTGAATGCATAATCTCTTTCGTCTTGTCTTTTGACCACGATATTCTTGAGAAAAGTGTAGTCCCATTTAGACGAAAGATCAACATGTTTAACAGCAACGATTCCTTTAGTACTGAACACTTCATTTTGAGACTTCTGAAATTGGCAGTTTCTGTAGTAGATTCGTCGGCGTTCTGGCCAATGGTGAATCCCATACATTGCATCACAGTCATACAATTCCACATTGTTAGAAAACATGTGGGTAGCCTTTTCCTCGATGGCTATGCAGTTTGAGTGTATGGCTGCCGGGAACGGAAGTGTCAGAGATGTAGCATATTTCCTTGAATCATCACTGCCGTGTAGAAGAAATTCCAAGTCTCTGTTGAAGAAATAGCGAAATGGAATCTTAGGCTGATCTGGTTGGCCAATTGTCGGTAGAGGTTTACACCAGTCGGTGTAATATGGAGGATTGTCCCGTTTGGTGAAGTCGATGTTTGCTTCTGGGTTGAGCCAATCCATATTGTTAGACATGGCTCGTGCTATATTGTCAAGGTGGCACTCAACTTCAATAGTACTTTTCGAGCTGTCTTTGAGAAGTTGAAATGCTTCATTCTTGATTCGCTTCAACTCGGATTTCGTCATCTTTTTCACATGGAATTTCTCTAGCAAGAACTTAGCATGCTCCAATGTACTACCGTCTTCCAGATTTTAACCTTCAGGTGGATAGGGGGTGGAATTAACAAGTGTAGAAAACCATTCAAATTCCTCTGTGTCATCTTCATCTTGCCATGATACGACGTCAGCTTTGGGCGCCTTCTTCTTCTTTTTCTTAGACCTAGATGAGGATTCTGGTTTCTTACCTTTGTCGGGAGAGGTGGGTTGTTGTTGGGGCTCATGGAATTCCTCATCATCACCACCCGCATACTCAAAGTGATCACCGGTTTTCTGAGTCTCGGGTGGTAACTCAGAAGAATCCTGAGGTTTTTCAGTAGAAGAACGAGGACGAGACCTTTTTTTTTTTTTTTTTTTTTTTTTTTTTTTTTTTTTTTTTTTTTTTTTTACAACGTAAGGATTAAATTGAACAACCAACCCTCAAGTGAGGGTTATACAAGAGTATTTATAGGAGGGAAGCTAGGGCAACACTCCTAGTTCCCATCCTTTTCCTTTATGGGCTTGGGCCTAAGCTCATGGGCCTTCTACATAAGCTTAAGGCTAATAACAAACATAAAAGCCATAATTAAGCTAACTATTACATGTGAATTACTAACACTTGATTTAGGTCTAGGAGTGATTCCAACAATCTCCCCCTAAGTGTTAGTGATGAAAACGGTGAAGGTATTGATGTAATTGTAGCTTTGACGTCTTCTGACATTCTTCTTTCTTGTGAGAAGAATTGCCTTGATTCGAACAATCACCCCAGTGTAGAGAAATTGTTTTCTTCAAACAGTTTTGCTTTGACGTCATCTTTAACTTTGTTCTTTGTTCTTTGTGATGAAAGTGATAGTATGTTGTTGTTATCTGCATCAAGTCTGCCTCAGGTCTGCTTCACTGCTACAGTGTCTCCACGTCATTCTTCAACATGCTCACACGCTCTTTGACGTTGGATTTCAGTACTGATGAAGTTCTTTAAGTCTTTAACTTTGTAGATTCTTTGATTTGGCGAAGAATCATTCTGACTTTTGGGTTGCATTAAGATAGAACTTCCATTAGTGATGATGTTGGCGTGAGCATGAGAAGAATTGGCACGATCATTCCGCTCCAGAGCTTCCATAAGAAGAAAAACATTCAAACGGTTAGTAATAAACGGATTCTGGCACTTACAAGTTTGAACTTCGAGAGTGTTAACAGCATAGTGTGAAAACACAACTCTAATTCTTACAAAGGCCGTTCCTGAACTGGAGTCCCACAAGTGAGATAACACGATGTACCGAAGTACATCTACAGTTCAGATGAGTCGCTGAGGTACACCGAAGCATCACCTCACGACTGTAGACCGTTTGAGACACACTAAGTGTAACCCACGGGGAGTTACCGAAGTGACCTGCTGTCAGGGCTGTTTGATATTGACCCTGGCAGGAGTTTCCATTCAATCAATGAGGATCACAGATGTGAACCTCTCATAAATGTTCTCGACAGATTGCTAAGATCCGTGAAGGACTCAATAACGTACCACTGATGTTCTTATTGTTGAACATCAAGTGATGAAATGTCAAGTGTACCTAAGAGATCTTTTGATGAATCTCGTGGCTCTAGACTCAATAGTGCATTTTGGTTTTCCTGAGCGAAGACTAGGGAGAGGGTCTCCTTCTTCAATACCAGCGATCTCTAAGAGAAAGCCAATAGTTTACGTAGGGTTCCCTGTGAGAATGAAACAAGCTTCTGTTGAGAGAAACTTGAGTGGCTAAGAAGGTTTGGTGCATGCGTCACTGGGTCCATGACGACTTTTAATCTTCAATACCGGTGTCACTAAGTGTCAACCAGTAGCATATGAATTGAACCCGGTGTCTGCCCTAAGTTGAATAATTTGGAGGACTATTTCTTTTCACCCTTTTCTTTGCATTTCTTTTTAATTCTTCAACTCCTTCTTTCTCCGATTCTCATTTTCTCCTTTTTAATAATCGTACCCAAGGACTTCTAAGTACTAACTATTTGTGATGTCCTTAGGTAGATCCCTCCGGCTCTGGTGGATCATAGGACGGTTATTCCTAACCTTAATCTCCTTATAACTCCATTGCCATAAAACCATTTTTTATGAAAATCTCTCAAAGTGTTTGTGAATGAAAAACATGTTTGAACACTTCAAGAGTTTTAGATTTTCAGAAATACTCCCCCTCCACATGTGCTTAGGAGTTTTTTACGGAAATTTGCACAGTGAGGAAAGAGCGCGCACTTTATGAATTGATCAACTCAAGATAGACAATCCCCCGCGAGACACGGTTACGTTGCATAGTTAAAGAGTTACATTGTCAGCTTTTAGGTGACAACTAGCTCTAATAACTACCTTGAAGGTGTAGACAAGCCTCGAAAGGTTGTCATACCCGTCAGAGTTCATGTCTACCAAGAGTTTCTCGAATGGTACTGTCTACTTGGACAAGTCCTTTGTGAGACACGGTTACATTACTAGCGAACTGGCTTGAAATTATTACCCGTCCCGGACAAGTCTTTTCGAGTTACTAACAGTTTAGTACCGTCAATTCGTTGGTTAAGTCTATTACACAAAGGTTCATTTGCATTTACACAACATATTTCTTATCACATAATTTTCTCCCCCTCAAAAATGGCATATAAAATGTTATTTTTGAAATGTTGAGAATAAATATGAGCATTTCGAGTGTTGCGGGAAGATGACCAGTATGAACAATTTGTGAACAAAGTTTTAACTCAAGTACTCCCCCTCAACAAGTTATATAAAAAGTTGAGGTTTTGAAAATCATACGGGGAAGTACTTGTCCTTTTGAGCAAAACCTTGAAAAATGAAAGGTTTGATAGGTTTTACCCAAAAGTAAGAAGCTTTCGCTCCTTTTATAAGGATTGTGGCACTGAGGCGTACCACAGGGTCCTTTCTTGACAAGAACGGGTTGTACACTGTTATGTGTGCACAAGCCATTGTGATAATAAATCATACATCCAAAATATTATGAAAAAGAAGCAGTTCAAGGGGTACCAGGAAGTCCAGTGATGTTGCCAGGAGTGCGAACTAGGCGTTGATGGCCGATGATGTTAATCCTGGGTCGACCACCAACAAAACTTTCCAACGTTCTGAACTGATCCCTTCGATACAACCTTTCATCAATCATTTTGATGATCCTCTACACATCCCTTCTGTCCTGAGAGTTCCATCGCTTTTGAGACCCTATGCCTTCATATACCGCCTTCAACCGATAAGCCAATCCGTCCCTAACCTTCTTCAAAGTGTGATCCCCAAACTTGTGAAGATCTCTACACGCCATCAAAAATTTTATTGAAGTTCACTGCGATAAACGAAGCTGAATGGTTTGCTGATGAGTATGTATTGTGGAAGCTGGTTGATGTCGGGAAGATCTAGCTGAGGTGGAGTGAAGTTGACACGGGTCTGATATGATTCAACTGCAAGCTGAAGATCTTCTACATGTTCCTGTATGACTATGCTTCTGATGAATATTAGCAAGGACTTGATGTATTCACGTTGTACTTCAGTCGAGAATTATCTCATGCGTCCCTGTACTTTGGCAAGATACAGATCTTCAATGTCGTTGAGAGACAAATTCTGAAAGTCCGCTTCACTGAATGCATAATCTCTTTCGTCTTGTCTTTTGACCACGATATTCTTGATAAAAGTGTAGTCCCATTTAGACGAAAGATCAACATGTTTAACAGCAACGATTCCTTTAGTACTGAACACTTCATTTTGAGACTTCTGAAATTGGCAGTTTCTGTAGTAGATTCGTCGGCGTTCTGGCCAATGGTGAATCCCATATTTTGCATCACAGTCATACAATTCCACATTGTTAGAAAACATGTGGGTAGCCTTTTCCTCGATGGCTATGCAGTTTGAGTGTATGGCTGCCGGGAACGGAAGTGTCAGAGATGTAGCATATTTCCTTGAATCATCACTGTCGTGTAGAAGAAATTCCAAGTCTCTGTTGAAGAAATAGCGAAATGGAATCTTAGGCTGATCTGGTTGGCCAATTGTCGGTAGAGGTTTACACCAGTCGGTGTAATATGGAGGATTGTCCCGTTTGGTGAAGTCGATGTTTGCTTCTGGGTTGAGCCAATCCATATTGTTAGACATGGCTCGTGCTATATTGTCAACGTGATACTCAACTTCAATAGCACTTTCCGAGCTGTCTTTGAGAAGTTGAAATGCTTCATTCTTGATTCGCTTCAACTCGGATTTCGTCATCTTTTTCACACGGAATTTCTCTTGCAAGAACTTAGCATGCTCTAATGTACTACCGTCTTCCAGATTTTGACCTTCAGGTGGATAGGGGGTGGAATTAACAAGTGTAGAAAACCATTCAAATTCCTCTGTGTCATCTTCATCTAGCCATGATACGACGTCAGCTTTGGGCGCCTTATTCTTCTTTTTCTTAGACCTAGATGAGGATTCTGGTTTCTTACCTTTGTCGGGAGAGGTGGGTTGTTGTTGGGGCTCATGGAATTCCTCATCGTAACCACCCGTATACTCAAAGTGATCACCGGTTTTCTGAGTCTCGGGTGGTAACTCAGAAGAATCCTGAGGTTTTTCAGTAGAAGAACGAGGAGGAGACCTTTGTTGTGTTGGATTCCGTTTGGGTGGAGGTTGCATTGAAGATGATTCACCAGAATTCTTCGAGCGTTTATGCTCGTCATTCTTATCCCGATCCTTATCTTCATCATCGCGTGGACGCTTTGGCCTTTCAGCTTCTTCTCGGCATTCTGATTTGAGTTGATATTCCAGCAATGCATCAAGCAATTTACCTTCGTGAGAGGCAAGTGTTGCAGATCGTTTGGACATTTGAGCTACTAGGCGGTCAACTAACTCAGCATCTGAGAATATTATGGGATCAACTGGATTGATGTTCACGTGCATCGGTGTTGATTTCATAGTCTGCTTGGCCAAGTGAAGTAGATTCGGATAGAGTTGTTTGGTGAACAACTCCTTTGTAACTTTCGGAACAATGTCAAGGAGGTAATTATGAGTGTAACCTTTGATCATTTCGTCCATTTTCCCTTGAAGATCATCTTTCATGAGCTTCTGGACATACGCCCTTTCAACTTTCATCTCGTCATTCTCGTCATGAAGGTACTGTATTTGATCAGCATAGAAATTCATTTTCCTGTAGAGCATGTATTTCTTTCTGACTTGTTTGACAGCATTCACAATTCTTTTATGAGTTTGAGAAATCCAAGATCGAGTTGGCTTCTTCACTGATTTGGATGTTGATTTGGTTGATCTTTTAGATGGTGGTGGTGAAGAATGAGATGATGAATCTGATGATGAGGAGACATGAGGAGGCTCAGGGTCCTTTAGAGGTGCAGAAGTATCCTCCTTGGAACGAATTGGACTGTTGAGAAGATAATCATCATAATTCTCTTCGTTTTCTTGTCCAGATTTAGCTTTTACTTCCGTCTGAGCCCGGGCCTCTTCATCAGTCTTTTCTTTCTCAGACTTATCCTTTTATGGTTCCTCAATGTTATAATCAATAGAGTCTTCCACAAGCTTTTGTTGTTGCACAAGAGTGGTGGCACCAGTTCCCTTATCGGGTCGATTAACCGCATCAGGATCTGGTGAAGAGTGGACACCACCACTCGACCCTCCGGGGCCACGCATTTGATCTTGTTCAAATTATTTAGCTTTTTTGTAGATGTCTAACGATTTTAAACTTCTTCCTGTAGGATGTATCCAGTTGCTCTTCTTCTGAGCTATCCTCTTCATATGGCACAAGTACTGGAGTCTTCCCTTTGCTTATAACTGCTGATGGACTGGGAGGTTTTGCTACTGAAGGAGGTGCTTCGGTTGCAGATTCAGAGTAGAAGACCTCTTCGTCCGATTGGGTATCTTCAGAGCTTTCGTCCACTAGCTTTCTTTGTCGTTCAAGTGTTCGAATGGGAATAGGACCAGCTTCCTTAGAAGGAACAGTCTTTTTACGAGGAGGATTCCTCTTGGGGAACTTCCTCTGAGTCTCAGTACTTGCAGCACTCCCTGCACTTCCTCTTCTGGTTTTTCTAGTAGGCGTACTAGAGGATTTTTCATCAAGAAAGCCAACTTTGTTCTCTTTCACAGCTACCATATATCTTTTGTAAGAGTAGAGCTGTTTGAGTTCATCTGAGAGAAGGAGATCAGGCAACACAACACCTTGTTTCTTTGTTGAAGATTCCTTGATTCTGACAGATAAAATAGGCTCAGTCAACATGTCGTGATTGTCGGGGTCATTGAGCCTCTTGGGAATATCAGGATGAAGTCCAAGTACTCTCTGGATCAACAATTTAGTGTATCTGACATAGGGAATCTTTGAGCCAAGCTTTTTGAGAAATGACATCATGTCATCCCATATCAGAGCTTCAAGCTCGATGTGCTTCATGTTGATTAATGACCAAAAAATTTGCAGTTCTATGAGCTTGGGATGCTCATAGCCGCTATCACGACCAGAGACAGATTTGGTAATGATGATGTATAGAGTTCTCCACGGTTGAGGAATGTTCTTAAGCTCCACATGAGAATGCTTAGTGATAATTCCTGACGCTTCATCATAGCCAATATCAATCAAGAATTGCAAAAATGTCTCTTCAGCAGGTGTGGCATAGAAGTCGGTTGGCTCGATGTCAGGGATGAGAAGAATAGCCCGTAAGTCTGCATGTGTGAAGGTGACTTGTTTGTGATTGAGCGTCACTGTCACTGCACTTTGACCTTTGATCCGCTGCATTGAATTCCAAAACTGTTGCATGTAGATCTCCGGTACTGTAGCAGAATGTGAGAGCATATTCTGGTAAGGATGATTCTTTAGAATATCCACAGCAATCAAACAGGAAGATTCTGAACATGTGAGGGTTTCAAAGTCAACTCGAAGGTTGTTCTTTCCAATCTTTCTCGGATAGCCATTAGGGAAGATGTCAGCAATTGTGAGAACTTCTGGTGCATCCACATTCATTTGAGCAGCCATGTCGTGATCTGAAATAACATTAGCCAGAAGAACCAACATATCGAAAGACATAATGTTAGTCAACAAAAGGTTTTTATTGTCTAATTATTGAATGTACAGTGTCAATGATTGTTACGAGTCCAAAGTTACTTGTTTGTCCAATAGTCCAATGACGTCGTGAGAAATTTAGTGAGTTAGTTAACTTTAGATTTTAAAGTGTATTTTATCACATATTTTCACAACACATTATACTTTTAAGCTTATTGGTGACGGTATTGGATTCGTGACGTTATGATTCATTTATTTACAAGTTTGCACGCGTAACAATTCATAACGAAGTTTGATCAAGGCTTATGCGTAGGAATAGTAGCTTATGCGTAAACAGGAGAAGTATACGCGTAGACGCAAGCTTATGTGTAGGATCCTTACTTACGCGTAAGAAAAATTACGCGTAGGAAAAGGGGACTGATGAGTGTGTAAATACTCATCATTTTTTGGTCAAATCTGAACTGCAAAACATTTAAAAATGCTCGGAAATGCATCAAAATACTGAAATTATCTCAAAATTGCATTTTATATGCTTCAGATGCAAAATGTTTAAAATCAGATGAAAAATGAGCTAAGTGTGCATAATTGGCAGTTTCAGTCCCCCAACTTTCAAAAATTGACAAAATTAGTCCCTAGGCACTTATTTTAGAATAAAAGTCACCAAAGGTCCTTTTGAAATCATAAGTTATCATAATTAGTCCTTTGGTGAAAAGTTCCAAAATTTTGAGAAATTACAATTTTGATCCCTGGATTTAAAAATGGTCATGTTTAGTCCTTGGAATTTCACAATTGGCAAAAATGATCCTTGGATTATTTGAAATAACATGTTTGGCCCTTGGATAATACTTTTCAGAAATTACATTTATGGTCCCTGGATTTTCAGAATATGCACTTTTGGTCCTTAGATTGATAAATGGGTTCAATTTTAATCCTAATCCCTAGTCCAACCCAAAATAATCCCAAGCCCAATACCATTTTAACCCAACCCGTTACCCATATCCAACCCCCAACCCGAATCCAAACCACCCACGGTTTAAAATAAAACCGCCAAACCACCCAGCCACCCTCCTTTTTTCATGTCTCCCCCTGCAACTCCACTTCTAGCTCACCCTACTCCACACTTTGTCCCCTCCAACCTCAACCCTCCAGAGCCACATTAAATGCCCCTTTCCTTGTCCAAGCTATGGGAACCACTGGCATATATCCAATTTGGCGCCAAAAGTGAATCAATGGCCAATATTGTCTCAAGCCATCCAATGGTCACAAAAGCAAGTGGGAAATGCTCAGGAGAGAGGGAGAAAGCTTTTTGGGTATAAAAAGAGGAAGAAGAGAGAGTAGAAAGAGTAGTTGTTAGTTTGTAAAATTTCTTTTATGTCGTTTTAATCTCAATGTTTTAGATTAAGTCTTAAATTGTTATCCTTTGTTTCTATATACTAAAACTCAGTTGTTTTATCAATATAATCTCATTTCAAATGTTAATCCAAGGCTTCATTTAAGTTTCATGTTTTTGTGTCCACTGTTGTATAAGTCAGTTTCAAGTTATCATATGCAAGCTTTTAGAAGTTTATTTTCCAGTTCAAATAAGCTTATATAAGCTACTTATAGCTTTTTGTGAGCTTATAAATCAATTTCAAGCAACTTGGGTCCTTGGTCAACGAAATTCAAACTGGGCTCAAATGGAAATGGAAATGGATATGGGTGTTGCAGAGCATGGATTTGGGTTGATATTGAGTTAGGTAATGGTTTAGAATAGGTAGTGATCCTTGTATTCTTTGGCAAGCCACTGTGGCTAGGACCAATTGTAAGTTCAGTTTCAAAATCACTGCATAATCTGTAACTGTGGTTAGGATTAGTTTTATTTTGTTGATTAAGTTGTAATTATGATTACTTGATTCAGTTCCAGTGTTAGCCTAAGTTAATTCAGTTGGTAACCCAGTTTTACATTTCAAATCAATCATATAAGTAGTGTTTGGATTTGCTGCATTAACTATGTTTGAGGTTTGTTCAGTGGTTGATACCTGTTGCTTTAGTCTCAATTAGTTGTAATATCACCAAATTGATCATTTATTTGTGCACTAGAATACCCAAAGTCAAAACTACTTAAAATCTGTTCTTGTGATCACAGTTGATTGAAGCAGTTGGTAAAAATCAGTGTTTGAGTTTAGAATACATAGAAATAGCTTGCAGTAGGATTCTTTCATCATAATACATCACATTCAGTCCACAAATTGGTCTCAAAGTTCATTAAAGTCAAACTTCTTAAAACTGTCAAAAGTCAAAATAGTTGAAAAAGTAAGTTTGAGCCCACCTTGGATGATTTTTCATGGGTTCAGTTTTGGGCCAAATCAAGTGATGGGGTTTTTCTAGTTCAGCTGGTCTAGTTACTTATTATGATTTTTATTGAATTTTATAAATTTTCTACAAGCTCCAAATCAGCTTGTCAAACAGGGCTTATCTGCCCTGTTCACAAACTCAGTGAATACTGAGTTTTCTCAGTTTTGTGCAGGGCTTGTCACAAGCTCAGTTTAGCTTATCTGGTTCTCATTTTTGGTTTATAAGCACCTAGCCAGGTCTTCTTTAAGTTTCAACTTCTGTTTTTTAGCTTCAGCTTATTAGGTAGCTTGTGCTTTAGCTTAAAAGTAGTAGCTGGAAACTGTTTTAGCACTTAAATTTTAAAACACCAAATCTGTGTAGTTTGCATTTCAGTGGTCTAAGCTAGTTGTAATAAGTTACTTTTGATTACTTTTAGCATATTAGAGCTTCTGTGATCATTTGGTTCTTAGTTGTGGCTTTTGGCTTATTTGGAGTGCTTATTTATAAGCACTTGTGACTGCAGTTTCATTTTCCTACACATAAGCTATTGTTTTTATATTTTTATTAGATTCATAATATTAATTTAGACTTTTCTTGAATTTTTCATATTTTTCTAGGTCAGTTTGCTATTTTTCTTTATTTAAAACAGTTTTTAAGTCATTTTAATTAGCTTTTAATACAATTAAATCAGAAAAACTTCAAAAAAATAAGTTTTCATTTTTCCTAGGTTAAGATAAATATAAAAAGTCAAAAAATTATTTTTCCAGATTTTTCATAGTTTAATTTGTAATTTTTAGCAATTTAATTAGTTTTAAATAGTTTTTAATTCATAAAAAATACAAAAATAATCAGAAAAATACAAAATTAGTTTTGAAAATTCTCTTTAGTTATTTTAGATTTTTCTAAGTCATAATTTCATTTTTCTAGCTTTATTTCATATTTTCTTATATTTTAGGGTATTATTAAATAAGTAAAAATAGTTTTTAATTAATAATAATTAGATAAATAGTCATAAAAATAATTTTCTTTTTCTAAAAATTTTCTCTTATCATTAGGTTTGTAAAAATGTCATTTTCATATTTTTAGGATTAATATTGTTTCAGTTCACATTTTCTTTTGTACGTCACGTAGTTTTTAATTTAAATTTTATAAAAGAAAAATCAAAAACATCAATTTAAAAATAGTGATAGCATTATTTAATATAATTTATCTTTTTAATTTTCTTTAATTTGCATTTAAGCCCCTGTGATTTATAAACTTTTCCTTTAGGTATAATTGTTCATAATCAATCCTTTTCCCATTCAAATTCTCTCGATCACTATTCGTTTGATTATTCTCGCACAGCTCGTTGGGACATAACGACCTGGGGAAACACTTTACTCTCCTGGAATTCATTGCATTTTGTGTCTGAACTGTTTTAAGTTTCTTACGGTTAGCCATTCACAAGTGGCTAGCTTGTGTGAGAAAACTTGACGGTTTAGCACGAATCAAATATTGGCGCCGCTGCCGGGGAGATGTGCTAATTATCTTCCGTTTAGCAGATTAGTGATTTGAATATTCACTCCTTGTTCATACCATCCATCTATATCTATATATATTTTCTTATAAAAAATCCAAAAAAAACCCAAAAACATCCAAAAACGTATAAAACACAAAAATATTTTCCTTTTGTTTCTATATATATATCAAAGATAAAAATACAAAAAGATTTGTCGTTTTCTTTGTTTAATAATAACAACATAAAAGATTACCACCGCAAACCAAGGCAGTGTACTACCTAACTGGGGGTACGACCATATTAAGTTCCCGAACCAAAGATTAAAACTTGCCTTTGTGTCCTTGTGAGTGGTGTACCTTTTTCAAAGAAGCCATTCATCTTGTGATTATTGGTTTAAGTTCACTGTTGTTTTGCCTCGATATTGTTTTAATTGGATTTGTTGTTATATCTACTATTCAAAAACCAGAAAACCCAAAAAGATTCTTCTTACCCCATTTTCATAATTCACTTTCATAATTCCCATTCCTTTCCTTAACTCTGAGATTTCTTAGAGTTAACTCTAGTGTATGCGCACTCGCTCTTCTAGATCTGTAAGCCCATTTCGTGAGCTGGTCAAGATTCCAAGAAGGCGTGTCCGTAGACTTTCTGCCCCATCAGTCGGATCTGAGATACGGACTGCTCACACTACTTCCGTTATCATGGCGGAAGAACGTCCTATGTGTGAGCTTCTCCAGGCACCCATCGATGGGTATGGAGATGCTATTGTTATCCCAGCCATTGTGGCTAAAAATTTTGAACTCAAAACTGGCTTACTGAATCTTGTAACCTCAAGTCAATTCTATGGTTTTGAGCGGGATGATCCTCATGCTCATATTCGATGGTTTAACAAGATTGCATCTACCATCAAATACAAGAATGTCCCTACAGATGCTGTTAAGCTTCTTCTGTTCCCATTTTCTCTTGAGGGACAAGCCCGGATTTGGCTTGAAAAACAACCCCCTCAATCAATCGAAACATGGGAAGACCTGGTGAAGAAATTTGTGAACGAGTTTTATCCACCTTCCAAAACCACGAGTCTAAAAAATGAAATCATCAAGTTTACACAAAATTTTGATGAATCCTTTAGTGAATCGTGGGATCGTTTTAAGGAGTTGCTCCGCAAATGTCCTCACCACGATTTCTCCGAGTTGATGCAACTCGATACTTTCTATAATGGAGTGAGTCAATCTGATCAAGATTCTCTCAATTCCTCCGCTGGAGGAAATTTCTTAAGCAAAACTGTCAAAGAAGCTTTAGCGATCATTGAAAACAAGTCTAAAGTCCGCACTGCACGAAGCAAACCGGTTGTTTCCCAAGTCAGTGTTGGTCCTTCTATTTCATCGCCCGTGAGTCAATCTAGCACCGATGCTAAGATTGACAAACTCACGGAAGCAATTCAAGCTTTGGTTCTCTCCAACCAAAAGAAAGTCTCTTTTCCACAAACTTCACCTCCCGCTGAAGTTAAGAAAGTGGAAGTCTGTGTTACTTGCGGTGGACCCCATGCCTACTACAACTGTATGGCCACCGATGGTAACCCCTTTGAAGCAAATGCTGTGGGCGGGATTTCTAATCCAGGAGGCAACCAATATCGTGCTCCGATAGACCCGAACCACCGCCCTAACCACTACCCTGGACCTCCCGGTTTCAACCAAAACCGTAATCAAAATCAGAATAGACCAAACCAAGGTTTTCAAAACCAAGGTAATTTTAATCAAAACAACGGTTTTCAAAATCAAAATCAAAATTTCTAAAACCAGGGAAATTTTAATAGAAACCCAGGTCAGGGAAATTTCAACCCAGGGTATTTTCATGGCAATAATCAAGGAACTTTCCAAAATCAAGGCCCTAATCCAAACAATAGAGGTCAGAATTTTCCTACACAAACTCAAGCCATTGTTCCAAGTGGACCATCATCTGATGAGTTGTTGAAGCAATTCATGAAATCCCAAGAGGAAATGAATCGGTTGTTGGTTAGCCAGATTTCTGACATTAAGAAGTCTTTAAATGATCGACCCTCGGGCTCAGGTACTTTACCTAGCAACACGATCGCTAATCCGAGGGGCGATGCAAAGGCGATCATAACCAAAAGTGGTGCTTCGTATGATGGACCCGCTATTCCTACTACCTCTTCTTCTTCTCTCCCGAAGGTAGTGGAAAGTGAACCTGAGGCGACAAAGGACAAGGAACTTCCTACTAATAACGGAGGTACCAGCAATGTCCATCCTCAGGTTGTCCCGAAACCCAAAACCAAACCTGGAGTTGTTTTTGAACCTCCAGTTGACAACCCCAAATCCAAAACTTCTATTCCTTACCCCTCACGTTTAAATGAGCAAAAACTCCGCGAAAAAGCCAGTCATCAAATGGAAAAAAATTTTCAAATTTTCCAAGAGCTACATTTTGACATAAGCTTTGCGGATGCTATCATGTTGATGCCCAAGTTTGCATCAACTCTCAAACACATGTTGAGCAACAAGGAAAAGCTGTTTGAAATGGCCAAAACTCCTTTGAACGAGAACTGCTCAGCAGTTCTGTTAAAGAAGCTTCCCGAGAAGCTAGGAGATCCTGGAAAATTTCTTCTTCCTTGTGTTTTTCCAGGAATGATTGAATGCTTTGCCCTTGCCGATCTTGGTGCAAGCATCAATCTGATGCCTTATTCAGTATGGAAGAAACTTTCTCTTCCAGAACTTATTCCTAAATGCATGACTCTTGAGCTTGCAGATCGTTCTATATCGCGTCCTCTTGGCATCGCCGAGGATGTATTCGTGAAAGTAGGAAAGTTCCATTTGCCAGCTGACTTTGTGGTTGTTGATTTCGATGCCGATCCTCGGGTTCCCCTCATTGTTGGACGAGGATTCCTGAGAACGGGCCGTGCTCTTATTGATGTATTTGAGCAAGAAATCACGTTACGTGTGGGTAATTAAGCTGTCACCTTTAACCTTGATCAAACTTCGAGGTACTCCTCAAATTATGATACTGAATCAATTAATCGAGTCGATGTAATTGATATTGCTTTAGAGGAGTACTCTCAAGAGTTTCTTGGTTATCTTCATAATTCTGTGAGTGGGGATTCCACCACATCTTCTCAACCTATCATTGCCGACTCTTCCCCCTCTCTCACTCCGTTTGAGGGAGGTGACTTCTTTCTTGAAGAGATCGATGAGTTTCTTGCTAGTGATGAATCAATTCCGCCTGGAATTGATGGTGTTTATGATTCGGAGGGAGATATCCTTTATCTGGAGCAATTGTTAAATGAAGATCCATTACCTTCACTCCCTCCGAAAGAGATCACAATTGAGGAAATCAAATCAGTACAAACATCTACTGAAGAATTTCCCGAGGTTGAACTTAAGGACCTACCTCCTCATCTTGAGTATGCATTCTTGGAGGGTGATGATAAATTACCCGTCATAATTGCTAAAAACTTGACTGAGGAGGAGAAGACTGCTCTCATAAAGGTCTTGAAGTCACACAAGCAAGCAATTGCTTGGAAACTCTCCGACATTAAGGGTATCAACCCTAAGTTTTGTACTCACAAAATCTTGATGGAGGATGACTTCAAACCAGCAGTCCAACATCAGAGAAGGGTGAATCCTAAGATTCATGAGGTTATCAAACAAGAGGTTCTCAAACTTCTTGATGCCGGTCTAATTTACCTGATCTCTGATAGTCCTTGGGTTAGCCCAATTCATTGCGTTCCTAAAAAGGGTGGCATAACTGTTGTCACAAATGAAGAAAACGAGTTAATTCCAACTCGATTGGTTACGGGATGGCGTGTGTGCATTGACTATCGCAAGTTAAACGAAGCCACCCGTAAAGACCATTTTCCTCTACCCTTCATGGACCAGATGCTTGAGAGATTAGCAGGGAACGAATACTATTGTTTCCTTGATGGTTTCTCGGGTTATTTTCAGATCCCCATTGATCCGCTGGATCAAGAAAAGACCACATTCACCTACCCATACGGAACTTTTGCCTACAGACGTATGCCTTTTGGCCTATGTAACGCTCCTGGCACGTTCCAACGATGTATGATGGCAATTTTCCACGACATGATCGGGGAAACAATGGAGGTGTTTATGGATGACTTCTCGGTCATTGGGGACTCATTTCAGACATGTCTCTCCCATTTAGATAAAATGCTCAAAAGGTGTGAAGACACCAATCTCTGTCTAAATTGGGAGAAGAGCCACTTTATGGTCAAAGAAGGCATAGTCCGTGGCCATAAGATTTCCAAAAATGGGATTGAGGTAGATAGAGCAAAAGTTGATATTATTGCTAAATTGCCTCATCCTACTACCGTCAAGGGTATTAGGAGTTTTCTTGGTCATGCCGGGTTTTATCGCAGATTCATACAAGATTTTTCTAAAATCGCTCGGCCTATGACCCATCTTCTTGAAAAAGATGCTCCTTTTATCTTCTCACCTGAGTGCATCGAAGCTTTTGAGACATTAAAGAAAAAGCTTACGGAAGCACCCATTCTAGTTGCCCCCAACTGGGATTTACCCTTTGAGCTCATGTGCGATGCAAGTGATTTTGATATCGGCGCAGTCTTGGGGCAACGAAAAACCAAGCATTTTCAGCCTATCCACTACGCGAGTAAAACTATGACTGAAGCTCAAACCCATTACACCAGTACAGAAAAAGAATTATTAGCTGTGGTGTATGCGTTTGAGAAGTTTCGGCCATACCTTATCTTGACCAAATGCGTGGTGTATACGGATCACTCGGCTCTCAAATATCTCTTTGCAAAACAAGATGCAAAGCCGAGATTGCTCCGTTGGGTTCTCCTCCTACAAGAATTTGATATCATTATACGTGATAAAAAAGGAGCTGAGAACCTGGCTGCTGATCATCTGTCCCGTCTAGAAAACCCTCACCAAGATGTGTTCGAGAAAAAGGAAATAAACGAAACATTTCCTCTCGAAACACTTAATGTGGTTTCTTTTCGTGGAGACTCTTCTACCCCATGGTTTGCTGACTTTGCAAATTACCATGCGGGTAACTTTGTGGTGAAAGGGATGTCGTCCCAACAGAAAAACAAATTCTTTAAAGCTGTAAAACATTACTTCTGGGACGACCCCTACTTATTCAAAATTTGCGCGGATCAAGTCATCAGGCGATGTGTGTATGGTCAGGAAGCCAATGACATTCTCAAGGCTTGCCATTCTGGACCTACTGGGGGACATCATAGCCCCAACTACACCGCCAAGAAGGTGTTTGATTCCGGATTCTATTGGCCCACGATTTACAAGGATGCCCATGAATTTGTCAAAACCTGTGACGCTTGTCAACGTCACGGAAATATCTCACAAAGAAATGAAATGCCGCAAAACGCCATTCAAGTGTGTGAGATTTTTGACATCTGGGGCATTGACTTTATGGGGCCATTTCCTTCGTCTCGCGGTAACAAATACATACTCGTGGCCGTTGATTATTTGTCAAAATGGGTTGAAGCGACAGCTTTACCTACCAACGATGCCCGAGTTGTTGTGAAATTCTTAAAATCTCTTTTTGCTAGGTTTGGAACTCCACGAGCTATAATCAGTGATCGTGGTACGCATTTCTGCAATGACCAGTTTGATAGAGTCATGCAAAAGTATGGTGTAACTCACCGTCTCTCTACTGCGTACCACCCCCAAACAAGTGGGCAAGTGGAAGTTTCCAACCGGGGGATTAAAAGAATCTTGGAAAGGACAGTAGGCGAAAACCATGCCTCTTGGTCGGATAAGCTAGATGACGCACTCTGGGCCTTCCGCACAGCTTATAAAACACCCATCGGGTGTACTCCATACAAGCTAGTGTACGGGAAGGCATGTCATCTGCCGGTTGAGCTTGAGCACAAGGCATACTGGGCCTTGAAACATGCCAACTTCGATATTCAGACAGCTGGTGATCACCGGAAGGTTCAAATGAATGAATTAAATGAACTCCGTGATCAAGCATACGAGAACTCTTTGATCTACAAAGAAAAGACAAAGAAGATTCATGACTCCAAAATCAAAAACCGCGTTTTCAACGTCGGAGATCGAGTCCTTCTTTTTAATTCAAGATTGAAGATTTTCTCGGGAAAACTAAAATCCCGCTGGTCTGGACCATTCACCATCACTAAAGTATTTCCATATGGAACCATTGAGTTATCTCAACCCGATGGTCCAAAATTTAAAGTGAATGGTCATCGATTGAAGCATTATTTTGGAGAGGACATTCCTCCTGTGGTTGTCCCAGATCTACAAACTTTCCCCATGAACCAATGAATGCGGGGATCGAGTCAAGCTAGCGACTCGGGAATCAAAAACAGTAGCATACTATATGGGTTTTTACCCATATTTCTGACTTCTTTCTACTTTATACCACCCTAGTGTGGGGGAGTTGCCCCCCGCTGTTGTATATAAGAGTTTTTTTTTTTTTTTTTTTTTTTTTTGAAAAAAAAAAAAAAAAAATCTTTCAAAATAATGGCCGTAGTATTCCCCTTTTACGTTCTCAGTTTCGGCATAACAGCCGGTACTTTGAATATTGAGGGCAATATTCATTTCTAGTGTGGGGGGGAATTCTCACGAATTTTATCATGTAATTATACCGCCCAATTCCCCCATTTTTGGCCAATTTTTTTTTTGGAGTAAGTGTTCTGCACTTACTCAGATTATGGTTATCAGTCCGCCATGTCTAATAAACAAAAGGATTGGCTAATCCAGGAGCAAACGGCTCTTGGTAAAGATATATCAAATCCTTTTACGGCTTGCAATTTGCCCAAAATTGTATGGTATTCAGCTCACCATATCCTTAAAAGTGAAGAGTTGGCTAGCCCGCAAGTTTATGGCTTGTGGTAAAGGCAGTGGAAAAACCATAACTGGTAATCAGCTCACCAAAGATAATATTGATAATTTATCTAAGAGTTGGCTAGTCCAGAAGCAAACGGCTTCTGGTAAAGACAAATCAAAACCGTTGAAAGCTGATGATTTGCTCAAAATCATTTGGTTATCATTGTACCAAGGTTCTTACTTGAACTAAAACAATTGGCTACTCCAGAAGTAATGGCTTTTGGTAAAGAGATTCAAATCCATTAAGTTTTTCTCAAAAGATTGCTAGGGACTAGCAATAGTTTAGTGTGGGGGATTGATGAGTGTGTAAATACTCATCATTTTTTGGTCAAATCTGAACTGCAAAACATTTAAAAATGCTCGGAAATGCATCAAAATACTGAAAATATCTCAAAATTGCATTTTATATGCTTCAGATGCAAAATGTTTAAAATCAGATGAAAAATGAGCTAAGTTTGCATAATTGGCAGTTTCAGTCCCCCAACTTTCAAAAATTGACAAAATTAGTCCCTAGGCACTTATTTTAGAAGAAAAGTCACCAAAGGTCCTTTTGAAATCATAAGTTGTCATAATTAGTCCTTTGGTGAAAAGTTCCAAAAGTTTTGAGAAATTACAGTTTTGATCCCTGGATTTAAAAATGGTCATGTTTAGTCCTTGGAATTTCACAATTGGCAAAAATGATCCTTGGATTATTTGAAATAACATGTTTGGCCCTTGGATAATACTTTTCAGAAATTACATTTATGGTCCCTGGATTTTCAGAATATGCACTTTTGGTCCTTAGATTGATAAATGGGTTCAATTTTAATCCTAATCCCTAGTCCAACCCAAAATAATCCCAAGCCCAATACCATTTTAACCCAACCCGTTACCCATATCCAACCCCCAACCCGAATCCAAACCACCAACGGTTTAAAATAAAACCGCCAAACCACCCAGCCACCCTCCTTTTTTCCTGTCTCCCCCTGCAACTCCACTTCTAGCTCACCCTACTCCACACTTTGTCCCCTCCAACCTCAACCCTCCAGAGCCACATTAAATGCCCCTTTCCCTGTCCAAGCTATGGGAACCACTGGCATATATCCAATTTGGCGCCAAAAGTGAATCAATGGCCAATATTGTCTCAAGCCATCCAATGGTCACAAAAGCAAGTGGGAAATGCTCAGGAGAGAGGGAGAAAACTTTTTGGGTATAAAAAGAGGAAGAAGAGAGAGTAGAAAGAGTAGTTGTTAGTTTGTAAAATTTCTTTTATGTCGTTTTAATCTCAATGTTTTAGATTAAGTCTTAAATTGTTATCCTTTGTTTCTATGTACTAAAACTCAGTTGTTTTATCAATATAATCTCATTTCAAATGTTAATTCAAGGCTTCATTTAAGTTTCATGTTTTTGTGTCCACTGTTGTATAAGTCAGTTTCAAGTTATCATATGCAAGCTTTTAGAAGTTTATTTTCCAGTTCAAATAAGCTTATATAAGCTACTTATAGCTTTTTGTGAGCTTATAAATCAATTTCAAGCAACTTGGGTCCTTGGTCAACGAAAGTCAAACTGGGCTCAAATGGAAATGGAAATGGATATGGGTGTTGCAGAGCATGGATTTGGGTTGATATTGAGTTAGGTAATGGTTTAGAATAGGTAGTGATCCTTGTATTCTTTGGCAAGCCACTGTGGCTAGGACCAATTGTAAGTTCAGTTTCAAAATCACTGCATAATCTGTAACTGTGGTTAGGATTAGTTTTATTTTGTTGATTAAGTTGTAATTATGATTACTTGATTCAGTTCCAGTGTTAGCCTAAGTTAATTCAGTTGGTAACTCAGTTTTACGTTTCAAATCAATCATATAAGTAGTGTTTGGATTTGCTGCATTAACTATGTTTTAGGTTTGTTCAGTGGTTGATACCTGTTGCTTTAGTCTCAATTAGTTGTAATATCACCAAATTGATCATTTATTTGTGCACTAGAATACCCAAAGTCAAAACTACTTAAAATCTGTTCTTGTGATCACAGTTGATTGAAGCAGTTGGTAAAAATCAGTGTTTGAGTTTAGAATACATAGAAATAGCTTGCAGTAGGATTCTTTCATCATAATACATCACATTCAGTCCACAAATTTGTCTCAAAGTTCATTAAAGTCAAACTTCTTAAAACTGTCAAAAGTCAAAATAGTTGAAAAAGTAAGTTTGAGCCCACCTTGGATGATTTTTCATGGGTTCAGTTTTGGGCCAAATCAAGTGAAACTTGGGGTTTTTCTAGTTCAGCTGGTCTAGTTACTTATTATGATTTTTATTGAATTTTATAAATTTTCTACAAGCTCCAAATCAGCTTGTCAAACAGGGCTTATCTGCCCTGTTCACAAACTCAGTGAATACTGAGTTTTCTCAGTTTTGTGCAGGGCTTGTCACAAGCTCAGTTTAGCTTATCTGGTTCTCATTTTTGGTTTATAAGCACCTAGCCAGGTCTTCTTTAAGTTTCAACTTCTGTTTTTTAGCTTCAGCTTATTAGGTAGCTTGTGCTTTAGCTTAAAAGTAGTAGCTGGAAACTGTTTTAGCACTTAAATTTTAAAACACCAAATCTGTGTAGTTTGCATTTCAGTGGTCTAAGCTAGTTGTAATAAGTTACTTTTGAGTACTTTTAGCATATTAGAGCTTCTGTGATCATTTGGTTCTCAGTTGTGGCTTTTGGCTTATTTGGAGTGCTTATTTATAAGCACTTGTGACTGCAGTTTCATTTTCCTACACATAAGCCACTGTTTTTATATTTTTGTTAGATTCATAATATTAATTTAGACTTTTCTTGAATTTTTCATATTTTTCTAGGTCAGTTTGCTATTTTTCTTCATTTAAAACAGTTTTTAAGTCATTTTAATTAGCTTTTAATACAATTAAATCAGAAAAACTTCAAAAAAATAAGTTTTCATTTTTCCTAGGTTAAGATAAATATAAAAATTCAAAAAATTATTTTTCCAGATTTTTCATAGTTTAATTTGTAATTTTTAGCAATTTAATTAGTTTTAAATAGTTTTTAATTCATAAAAAATACAAAAATAATCAGAAAAATACAAAATTAGTTTTGAAAATTCTCTTTAGTTATTTTAGATTTTTCTAAGTCATAATTTCATTTTTCTAGCTTTATTTCATATTTTCTTATATTTTAGGGTATTATTAAATAAGTAAAAATAGTTTTTAATTAATAATAATTAGATAAATAGTCATAAAAATAATTTTCTTTTTCTAAAAATTTTCTCTTATCATTAGGTTTGTAAAAATGTCATTTTCATATTTTTAGGATTAATATTGTTTCAGTTCACATTTTCTTTTGTACGTCACGTAGTTTTTAATTTAAATTTTATAAAAGAAAAATCAAAAACATCAGTTTAAAAATAGTGATAGCATTATTTAATATAATTTATCTTTTTAATTTTCTTTAATTTGCATTTAAGCCCCTGTGATTTATAAACTTTTCCTTTAGGTATAATTGTTCATAATCAATCCTTTTCCCATTCAAATTCTCTCGATCACTATTCGTTTGATTATTCTCGCACAGCTCGTTGGGACATAACGACATGGGGAAACACTTTACTCTCCTGGACTTCATTGCATTTTATGTCTGGACTGTTTTAAGTTTCTTACGGTTAGCCATTCACAAGTGGCTAGCTTGTGTGAGAAAACTTGACGGTTTAGCACGAATCAGGGACCTTATGCGTAGAGCTTACGCGTAGGCGTATAAAAACCTTACGCGTAAGGCGTACTCGTAAGAGTATACCTTATGCGTAGAGTCACTGTTTACGCATATCCTTCACAGGATACGCGTAGTCCCATTGTAGAACCTTACGCGTAATAGTTACGCGTAAGATTACTGTTACGCATAACTTTCTACGCGTAAGGTGATCCTTATGCGTAGAGTTACAAAGACCTTGATTATGAATTTTATGCGTAGCAAGCCTGAAATAAGATCATCATATCATCAATCTTAACACATATATTCATTTTAAGACAGATCATGGCATGAAACTCATTTTACAGTTTACGCGTAGAAAGTCATACGCGTAAGACAAAAACCCTAAAGTTTATGAATTACGCATATGATTTCTAGCCATAGGAATTGCACCAAACATTTTCTGGTAAGTCTTAGATGTTTGTGAGAGTGTAATAACCAATTTTTAACATTCAAATCTCAGTGAATCAAAAATACCCAAAAGCTAAGAACATTAAACCCTAATTTCCAATTTTCAATCAATTAGTGTTTCTTGGTTGTTATAAGGCCTGGATATCATCAATTCAACATGATATTAACATCACACAACAATATTTTTGACCAAAAACATTCACATTTGAAAACACCCAAAACTACGCATAAACCCTAATTTTGAAAACCAATCAATTCGTGTTTCTGGGTGTATTTTGAGGATAAAACTAGTATCATTGATGTTATAGACATGTTTTGACACAATCTTTTTAACCACAAACACACACCAATGATTGTGTGTTCATACGCTTATGCGTAGAACACATAATCACACATATCTAACGTTTTAGCCGTTGGATTTGCATAAAATTCAAAACCTTTGCTTGTACTAACGTTAAGATTATGAAAACACTTATACTTTGATGATAAAAAACATAGATTTCTTGAACGATTTTTGTGCGTAGGATTATTTAGGTTAAGAGTAATAAATGTGGGGTGAAAAGTTAGGTGGGGTGTTTTTATTATAATGACTTTAACCTTTTGGCAGTTTTGGTCCCTCCACCTTTAATTTTCCTTTTTCATCCAAAGCCATTTAACTTCCATTTTGGTTACCAAACAAAAGATTTTAAGAAAGAAACTTGACGACACTCCCCCTTGACTTAAGAAAATAATGAAAGGTTTTAAGTTTTAGTCCGAGGAGTGTCATTGAACCAGAAAATATGACCGCCATTTTAAAGAAACAATCGGGATATGATAACATGCAAGTACACGGATGTTTTGACACAGTTAAGAATTTATTTTCTCCCCCTCAACACTTGATCAGAAAAATTAATGAATTTTGAAAGATTATAGTGTTGATAGAAGAAATGTACTTGCCATGTTGAAAGAAAAATAGATAGAAGAATATTTTTGTTATTTTATCAGGTTTTATATTTTTGTATTTTGTTTTTGAAAGATATTTACAAAAGAGATTTTAGTGTTTGACAGGTTTTTAAGACTGTTTTAAGAGATCATCTAGTTCCTCTTGAGTCAAACACCTCATACCAATCCGGTGGACCAACTCATTAAACCTAGCGGGAGGCAAGACTTTGGTGAGTAGATATGCCAATTGGTATTCTGTACCCACGAAGTATAATTCAACTGTACCCTATTCCACGTGGTCCTTGATGAAATGATAGCGAAGATCGATGTGCTTTGATTTCGAATGCTGAACTGAGTTGCACGAGATCGCAATGGCACTCCGATTGTCGCAGTACATCGGGATTCTGTCAAATACGTAACCATAGTCTTTGAGTTGTGTTCTCATCCAGATGACTTGAGCACAACACGCGGACATGGCTACATATTCTGCTTCATTTGATGACAGCGATGTACAATCCTGCTTCTTTGATTGCCAAGACACCAGTTTATCACCAAGAAATTGTAGCGCTCCTGAAGTACTTTTCCGTGAATCTAAGCATCCTGCGTGGTCAGCGTCTAAAAAAGCGATTAGTTCAAAACCAGAATCCTTCGGATACCAGATCCCCAAGTTAATGGTTCCCTTGATGTATCAGAGGATTCTTTTAGCCTCAGAGAGGTGGGTTTCAGTTGGTCGCGAGTAATAACGGGAGCAAAGATATACGGCAAAGACAATATCAGGTCTGCTAGCTGTTAGATACATGAGAGACCCAATAATACTTAAGTATTTGGTAGGGTCCACTAATTTCCCATGTAAATCAGCGTCTAGCTTCTTGGTATGAGTCATTGGTGTGGCATAAGTGTCACAGGTATTCATTCCAAATTTGTTTAATAATTCAAGGGCATATTTGGACTGACTCAAGAAAATACCACGGGGTGATTGATGAACTTTCAGTCCTAGAAAGAACGTAAGTTCACCCATCATGGACATTTCAAAAATTTTCTTCATTAGTTTTGCAAAAGCGATTGAAAACTTTTTATGTGTAGACGCAAAAATGATGTCATCCACGTAAATTTGAACAATTAAGATATGTGCCCCGGGATATTGTATAAAAAGAGTAGGGTCGACCGAACCTTTGGTGAAATTATTAGCAATGAGGAAAGATGATAGCTTATCGTACCATGCCCGAGGAGCTTGTTTGAAACCATAAAGAGCTTTGTTCAGTTTGTAGACATGGTTCGGGAACTCAGGATCAACGAATCCTTCTGGTTGGCTGACATAAACCGTTTCTTTAAGTTGTCCATTGAGAAATGCAGTTTTGACATCCATCTGAAAGACCGTCATATTCATATGAGCCGCGAACGCGAGAAATATCCGAACAGCCTCAAGACGAGCAACCGGAGCAAAAGATTCTTTAAAGTCTATTCCCTCTTCCTGACGATAACCCTTAGCAACTAGACGTGACTTGTTTCGGATTACGTTTCCTTCAGCATCCAATTTTTTTTTCCAAATCCATTTGAGACCAATGACGTAGACCCCTGTTGGTCTTTCAACTAGTTCCCATACTTCAAGACGTTTGAATTGGTTGAGTTCTTCTTGCATGGATTCAATCCAGTTGTCTTTTGTCATTGGGTCTTTGATGTTTTTAGGCTCAGATTGGCAGACAGTGAGTGCATAAATGCAATGTTCACCATCTGTGTGAAGACGTTGTCTCGTAACGACTGGTTGATTCAGGTTGCCAATAATATTTGCGAGAGGATGGTCTTTTGTCCATCGATGTGTAGAGGGTTGATGTTGGTATACATTGTGCAAATTCTGAGGATTCAAATGGTTTGTTGATGATTCCGCGACATCAGGTGCAGCAGTGTCATTAGCAAACGGGTTAAAGAACGCATTTGGATCAAAATCTGTAGGTGGGGGTACTTCATTAAGAACATCATCATCCGGTTCATCATTGTTGGAAGCGGTTTGTTCAACTGTTGTGGTGGAGTCAACTGGTGGTGCTTCGTCAACAGTAGTTGTTGTAGCAGGTGTATTAGGTATAAGAGTATTATCAGGTTGTGCAGCGGAAATAGCGGATACACCTGGAGCACGTTCATCAATATCGTCACTGAACAGAGGAGCAAATAACCTTTCCATTTGTTGACGAGTGAGCTGGGGGCTTTGTTCAGCTGATGAGGGGGGTTGAGGGAAGTCTTTTCTTATAACTGCTGGTGATAACTGAACAAGATGACCCAAGATAGATGATAACAGATGAAAGATCAGGACTTTTTATGTTACCAAGGATAAAGATACAAAAACATGTATTAAAAAATAACCTGTTAACCCAAAAAAGTATGAAAGGTTAAGAATAAAAAACAGATTTTTAACACAAGATTTTGACAAGATAACATCACCAAAATCAACCATAAATAACAAACCGACCGGGCTCTTGATACCAATGTAAGGATCGTTTCTATGGTTGATATGGTGAATCGGGAGGTCTTGGAACATGGAAGAAACCCATCTTGAAGTTAGAGAGAGAAACAAGAGAGAAGGGAGAGAACTATGTGTTATTTTATTGAAAGGTGAAAGGCTTACCCTAGAAAATCTCACCCCTCCAAGGAAGTATGGAGGGGTTTATATACCCAAACACATACATCTATGGGTAATTGACATAACAAGCCCATGTGTTTAAGGTAACAAAGATAGAAATAGTAATCCCGTCAATGTCGTTCCGTTTACGAGTTAGGAGCGATTCCAACACCATTTTAGTAACACAAGCATCAATATAAGAAAAGAGATAAATGAAGTGATCGGATGAATGATAACACACACACACGTATGAGTATAAGAAAGGTTATGCGTAAAGAGTGAATGTGAATTGAACAACCAACCCTCAAGTGAGGGTTTACAAGAGTATTTATAGGGCAAGGAGCTAGGGCAACACTTCTAGCAACCTTCCCTTCTTATGGGCTTGGGCCAAGGCTCATGGGCTTTCTACATAAGCCTTGGCATGATAACTAACATAAAAGCCATATTAAGCTAACTATTACATATTAACTACTAACACTTGAAATATAGTTTAGGAGTGATTCCAACAATTGATTTGTTCGTCTACAAGATTTCTGTAGCGAAGATCATGTATTTGATATTTCACATATTTATTGTGTAATAGTCGTGTTGGTTTGGTCCACCGTGTTACGGACTCGGTATTTAGCTTTGTACCGAAAAAAGGTGTAAGCAACGTTGTGAAGGCTTCTCCGCCAAGTTGAAGGAGTTTGTTGACATAGTGCTTGAACTCTCGAGTAGGTGACTCGGGGAGTGTAGTAGGGCAAGGAAGGTGTCCTTGTAGCCGAATCACTATAAATCGGTTGTGTCATTTCTATCCCTTTGCTTTACTTTATTTACTTGCTTTATCATTAGATCTATACTTTCTCTACATCCATACGATCTCACATATTATCGAATCTAAAGTTCTTGAAACTAACTAAAAATCGGTAAAACTATTCAACCCCCCCCCCTTCTAGTTTTCCACAAGAGGCTTCTAAGTCTAGAGGAAGTGGTACAATTAAAAGCTTGGACGAGAAGTTTAAACAGGGTACTGATTCCGAAGATTATGATCCATATGATGATGATAAGGACGAAGTTTTCAGCCATTAAGCACAGAAATGCTGATTTCATTGATGCATATGCTATTAGTACTCGTGGTCAACTTGTTGACTAAAGTGACATTGAATTGAAGTAAAACCACAACTAAAACATGAAATGCAATAAAAGATTACAAACGGATTTAACGTGAAAAACCCCAATAGGGTAAAAACCACGGGCAAGGAAAGATACGTTTCACTATGTCAAAAATTAGGAATTACACTTCTCTCTAATTACAAGGATAAATACTTTTAGTTGTATCTCTTGTATTAGGAGATATTACAAACTCTCTAACTTTCTCACACAAGAACTCTTTAGGAGATGTAGAAGTGAATGGAATGGGATGATGAAAACAGGAAAGTTCCATTGCCTTTTATAGGCACATTTATTAACTTGTGATATCATGCATGACAAATTCCACCATACAAGTTGCAATCCAAGTTGTCGTAAAAAATGCTCATCAAATCTTTGCATACAATGTATCTTTATTCTAAGAATCACCCACTTGAAGATTAGATTGATGCCCAATCTATCTTCACACCATTATCCTTCCTTGCACTTTCATGTTGCTTACATTTCTGCTGAGCCGCATGAGGATCGGTACCATATATACTTATCACAGTTGATTGCTTTCGTCAGATAATCTGCCATGTTATCATCAGTATGAATTTTCTGTATATCCACGGTTTATTCTTCCACTTTCTCACGAATGAAGTGATATTGAACTCCTATATGCTTTGCCTTTGAATGAAATGTTGGATTTCTTGCAAGATACAAGGCACTCTAGTTGTCACAAAATAGAGTAATTTTCTCTTGTTCATGCCTGAGCTCTTCCAACAACATCTTTAACCGTACTACTTCTTTGTTGGCTTGAGCAGCTGCAACATATTCTGCTTCTGTTGTTGACATAGCGACAACTGACTGCAGTTTTGAAACTCACTTATTGTTTCGCCACAAAGTGTAAACACATACTCGGTGGTTGACATTAGTATATCTAAGGATCCTCTTCATAGCTTCCTAATGCTCTCTACCAAGTTCCGCCATGTACCAACTCACTACTCCCACTGCATGTACAATGTCTGGTCTTGTACATATCATTGTGAACATTAAACTTCCCACTACTGATGCATACAGTACTCGAGACATCTCCTTCCTCTCTTTTTCACTGCTAGTACTCATCTTGGAGGATAACTTGATATTAGTAGGAAACAAGGTTGATATTGTCTTACAATCTTGCATATTGAATTGTTACAAGATTTTCTTCAAATAACTCTTTCGTTAAGGCCAAATCTTCCTACTAACTCTATCTCGGTGAATCTGCATCCCTAGAATCTTGTTTGCGGGTCCAAGGTCTTTCATCTAGAATTTTCCTAGCCAATTGAGCCTTCAGTTTACTCATACAATCTTTGTTGGGGCCTGCTACAACATGTCGTCAACATATAATAGCAAAATGATCAAATCATTATTTCCAAACCTCTTGAAATATGCACAAGGGTCTGCATGTAGTCTTTTATATTTAAGGCTCCTTATGAAAGAATCAAATCTCTTGTACTAACACCTCGGCGCCTGCTTTAAACCATAAAAATATTTGTTTAACCTGCAAACCAAGTTCTCTTTTCCTTTTTTTTCCAAAACCTTCTGGAGCATGTAAATTTCTTCATCAATATTTCCATGAAGAAATGCAGTTTTCCCATCTAGCTGCTCTAGATGTAAATCATATGTAGCACACATTGCCAAAAGCCCTCGAATTGTTGTCATTCGAACCACAGGGGAAAATATTTCATTGAAGTTGATTCCTTCTTTCTGAGCATATCCTTGAACCACCAACCTTGCATAATACCACTCCACTTTATCTTCACCATTTATCTTAATTTTATACACCCATTTTTTCAATAGGTTTTCTACCTCCTGGTAGTGGCATTAGCTCCCATGTTTTATTTTTATGAAGAGCTTCAATTTCTTCTTGCATTGCTGCCATCTATAGCGATGCATCTGGTTATTCAGTGCCTCTTGAAGAGTTGACGGCTCTCCTTCCTCTGTAAGAAGATAGTAGGCAAAGTTGCTTTCCATAACATAATCTGAATGCCACAATGGACGTTTTCTTTCATGATTAAGAGTATGGGTCGCTGGAGCTGGAGACTCAGTTGTCTCATTCACCTCGTGTCATTATGTTGAAATTGCTTTTCTATCTTTGTTGAAGTAGTTTCTTTTGTTGTACTATCATCTTCTTCATTATCTTGAATTTTGTCTTCCATAAAGACAACATATCTACTGACGACTACTTTGTGGGCATTGGGATCCCATAATTGATACCCCTTAACTCCGTTAGCATACCCCAAGAAAAACATTTTCTGGATTTTGGATCCCGTTTCGTAGTTTCTTGGGTGTTGTACATCATGTACACGGGACTACCAAATATATAAAGTTCTGAATAGTTGACTGGCTTTCCCGTCCACATCTCAATTGGTGTCTTCAACTCAACTATAGTTGAAGGTGATTGATTTATCACATAACACGCGGTATTGACTGCTTCTGCCCAGAACGATTTTTTGAAGCTTGCAGTTGCCAACATTGTTCTTGCTCTTTCTAACAAGGTCTTGTTCATCCGCTCTGCCATTCCGTTTTGTTGAGGAGTGTATGTTGTAGTGAACTGCCTTTTGATTCCTTCTTACCTGCAAAAAGTATCAAATTCATCACCAGTGTATTCACCTCCATTACATGTCCTCAAACAATTGATCTTCTTTCCATAATCAAGTTCAACCCATGCGTTGTAAAATTTGAAAACTTCAAACACATCAAACTTTTTTTGATCGGGTACACCCAATATATCCTCGAATAGTCATCAATGAAGGTACAAAATACTTTGCTCCTCCCAAGGATAGAACTAGTGTCTGCCACACATAAGAGTGGACCAATTCTAGAACAAAAACACTTCTAGAATTTGATGTCTTGATTTTTAGTCGATTATGCTTGTTGATAACACGATGCTTACAGAAAGGTAAAGAAATCTTTGTGAGGCCAATAATTAGCTTCCTTTCCACAATCATCATTCATTGTTCCGACATATGTCCAAGCTTCTGATGCCATGTTACTGCAACTCTATGACTTGGAGTATGTGAAGCAACAGATGGTTCTGCCTCTTCTATTATATCTCCTTTCAGTTGGTATAAGTTCACAGCCACCTTTTCTCCTTTCAAAATTACAAGCGCGCCTTTTATAATTCTCCTGATCTTGTTTTATATTTCCACCTTACAACCAATATTGTTAATACAAATAAATCATAAAAACGTTTATTAATATTTAGCGATCTCTTTGTGTTTTGTTGATAACAAATATAATGTTATCATAAGTAAAATTATAATGATACATGTTATTTTTGTAAAGCATCTACAAATATAGTCATTTAATATAAATTGTTGTAATGATTCATTTATTGTAATAGTTTATTAGGATGGGTAAAAACCATAACCCATGACCCATACCCATGGAACATATCCATAACCCATGGAGCTAACCCATAACCCATTGACTAGATGCATTGCATCTTCTAGATACATTGTATATACTTTGATACCCATGGTCCAAAGTCCATGACCCATGACCCATAACCCATGGATAATGAGGAGCGTATCACGGATCCCTCAATTTAAACTGGATGGATCCCTCATATAAGGGATCCGTGGGATCCGTGCAACAGTAGCAAGAATTTGCCTATAAATAAAGAGCCATTTCCTCATTGTAACTCACCCCTCTTCTTACAAACTCTCTCATATATTCTTATATTCTTCTAATCTCAGATCTCTTGATCTAGATAGTAGTTCTTCTTTCTTTTGTTGTGATTCTCATATAGGTCCTTCTCTAAGGCGAGATCGCAAGCTTCTACATGTCATCCAAGCAAGGGGTCCTTGATTGATTTGTTCCTCCACAAGATTTCTGTAGCAAAGATCTTGTATTTCATATTTCACATATTTGTTGTGTTTTAGTAGTGTTGGTTTGGTCCTCCGTGTTAAAGACTCGGTATTTAGCTTTGTACCAGACAAATTGTAAGCGACGTTGTGAAGGCTTCTCCGCCGAGTTGAAGGAGTTTGTTGACATAGTGCTTGAACTCTCGAGTAGGTGACTCGGGGAGTGGAGTAGGGCAAGGAAGGTGTCCTTGTAGCCGAACCACTATAAATCGGTTGTGTCATTTCTATCCTTTACTTTACTTGTTTTCTTTACTTGCTTTACTTATAGATCTATACTTTCTCTCCATCCACACGATTTCACATAACATCAAATCTAAAGTTTTTGAAACTAAGTTAAAATCAGCAAAACTATTCAACCCCCTCCTAGTTTTCCACAAATATCATCCAATTGTCCTAGAGACAATAAATACTTTTTCAGACCCTTCACATGTCACACATCTCAAATAGTACGAACTGTACCATCATGCAACTTCATCATGATACTTCCAATTTCAATGATTTTTAGTTCATGATGATTGTAACTGTACACAGATCCGCCTCCAAAGATTGGGTTATATTGATGAAACCATTCTCTCTTGCGGTCATATGAAATGTAGGTCCTCTATCGAACAGCCATACATCTTCAAATCTCTTTTTGCCTTCATTTGCAGTTGCTGCTTTACAACATAGAGCGTTACCCTCTTCTAAAGTGCTAGCTACAGTCCCTGAGGATTAGAGTTATTAAAACTCCTAAAATCCTTCCTCAAGTGACCCGGATTTTCTTTTTCCTTCCTGTTTTAGATTTACCATGATTGTGACTCTCACTGGTCCCATGTTCCATTGACCTTCCTCTCGTCACCACCAAAGCCTCCACCTTTCTTGAGCTGGTTTGTCTGTCCTTCCTATTGTTTCGCCTATTTTCTTCTTCTAAAATAGCGGTTGCAACATCATCGAAGACTAGATAGTTCGAAAGAACATTAGTGGTTAAGTTGACAATAAGATGGTCATATGATTCACGTAAACTTTGAAGTAGAATTTTAGCACGTTCTTGTGGCTCTATTTTACAACTCAAAGACGTGAGCTGAGAAAATAGAGTATTCAGACTATTAACATGCTATGTCAGCAAAGTAGATTCTGTCATGCGAAGATCATAAAGTCTCCTCTTAAGGAAAATTTTGTTGTGGAGCGATCTTGCCTTGTACAGTCTTGCAAGATGATCCTAATCCTTTGCAGTTTTTTCTCCTCTATACTTGACAAAACTCCATCTGCTAATGTAAGATGAAGGTTTGAATTAACATTTATGTCCATCTCGTGTTATTTACTATCATCCGTGACCTCAATTGGCCTTTCACCAATGGCCGCCAAACATTTATCCTTTCTAAGGATGGGCTTCATCTTTAATTTCCACAATGAGAAATTATTCCCATTGAACTTTTCGATTTCAAATTTCGCCGGCATTGCTACAATCACAATCTTCTTTTTGACAAAACATACTACTATATGTTGAGAACAGTAACAGACACCTTTTGAGTGCGTATAATCTTTTTTATCTTTTGATGTGGAGGGTCCACTTATAAGTGGCAACCACAGAGCATATGATAGTAAATTATACACACACCCAACCTTAGCTCATGATACCACTTGTTGACTAAAGTGACATCAGATTGAAGCAAAACCACAACTAAAATATGATATGCAATAAAACTTGACACACGAATTTAACATGAAAAACCCCAATAGGTTAAAAACCACGGGCAAGGAAATATACGTTTAACTATGTCAAAAATTAGGAATTACACTTCTCTCTAATTACAAGGATAAACAAAGGAAATTTGAGTTCATTCACAGCAAATGACCTTGTAACTTGACTTTCTCTACTTACTGTCTTTTATCAAAATGTGGTGCTTGTCATCTAGCATTTGTTAGGTAATTATAAGTATCCACATGTTGATTTTGGACTCTAAGTAGGTGTTTGGTCATAAGGTAGGTTTCATGTGCGTGTAGGGTAGAATGAACTAGGAGGATAGCATAAGTTGTAAGGAATAGTAAGGAGTGAAAGATGAACCTACTTGGTCCTTACATTATGCTATCACAGGAGGTAATGGGTAGTCTCATTAAAGGTGTGTTTTCCTTAGTTGGTGATGCCTATTCAGCTGTTTGTTTTGGCTAGGCTAGTGAGGTAGATGCTGCTAGTATAGCTGCAACTACTCTAAATCAGGAAATGTAGCCAATTTGGGTAGAGCCTCTTTCTGATGAGCAATGGGTGCGATAACCTACATGAAACTGCCCCTTAAGTTGATCATATAAGGTATTGTGGGTGATGGTTGAATGCTTTATATTGATATCTCAAGATGGATGTAATCATGAGGTTATGGTATGGTGAAAAAAGTATAAGGTGAACACTATTGGATTGCGTGATCTGCTGAGCCGCAGACAGTGATAATGGCTAATTGTATCTTATATTGGATGGAACTAGTTTTCTTGTCTTTTTAGTTGTATTTTCAGTTGTATGTCTTAGTTGTATTCCATGGATTGGGTAATGTCCAAGTCCATTTTCCTATTTGATGTAACATTTTGGAAAGTTAATATATAGTTCACATTTTTATCGGAAAAAAAGGATAAACACTTCTAGTTATATCTCTTGTATTAGGAGATATTACAAACTCTCTGACTTTTTGACACAAGAACTCTTTAGATGTAGAAGTAAATCGAATGAGATGATGAAATGAGGCAAGTTACATTGCCTTTTATAGGTAAATTTCTTGACTTGTGACATCATGCATGACAAATGCCACCATACAAGTTGCAATCCAAGTTGTAGTGAAAGATTTTCATCAGATCTTTGAATACAATGCATCTATATTCTAAGACAACTTAGATGATAGTGGTTTATGTTTGACTTCTTTCGTCGAGTAAGATTTAGTTATGTGGTTGTTTGTCTTCTGTGATGTAGTGATGCTTATGTAATGTGTTAGCCTTAATAATAATTTTTTGGAATCACTCCTAAACCTAAATCAAGTGTTAGTGATTCATATGTAATAGTTAGCTTAATTATGGCCTTTATGTTTGTTATTAGCCTTAAGCTTATGTAGAAGGCCCATGAGCTTAGGCCCATGTCCATTAAGGAAAGGAAGGGAGTAGGAGTGTTGCCCTAGCTCCCCTTCCTATAAATA